>OOFC01019671.1:0-60446 GCA_900323345.1 Pseudochromis fuscus
AAGATGAAATCATGACTACAATCACCGTCCCGGAATTTTACGCACTCAGCATTTATCTCCAGTCTGCAGTTTATCACCTCTGTAATTCTTGGATAACTGTTAATCATTCACAGGTTTAACATGACTTTACTTTCCAAAGAAAAAAAAATCTCATACTTTAGTATCACTTCAATCTTTTCCCCACACAATACTTAAAAGTTGTCACCACTGACTCTGCATGATAAGGGACTTTATATAAAAACCTATTCAATCTTTCAGTAATGTTTTGAACATGATAACAATACACAAAGACATGACATCACTTCTTTAGTTTTCAATGTGAATATGTCATTAATACATTTATCAAGTTTTAAATAGACCACAGAGTGGCTACTAAAATGATGATGTGTTAGACTGTCTATAAACAAGTGGCCAGGTGTATAATTGTTATAGCTCTGACCCAGGAGTTGCTCATATTGACATATTACTTATCTCCAAAGCTTCAGCTGTATTAACCACAAATACACACACTTGTTGTAAGTCCATAATAAAACATGTCTTATTGGAGGGTTTAACGATCAGTCACTGAGGGTGCAACTTATCTCAACTATCTATGTATTTGTAGAATATAATTTGAAGAAACTCTCAGAGAGTCTGAAAATACAAAAATATGTTTATGAAGTACCCAGAGCTCAAGGGGACGTCTCCAAATTATTCCTTGTGTTTGACCAACAACTCAAAGCCCAAAACTTTTCGGTTACTCACCATAGATTTAAAAAAACAGACAGTAAATATTCATTTTCATTTCAAAATGGACACTAGTGATGTTTTTGTGTAAAAACAGACATCATCTATTATCAGAGTTGCTGCCAATGAATTTTTGTCAATCAATTAATCTGCAAACCGAACAATGGTTCCAACTCAGTGTGACACATCAGGTAAAATGGCATCATGTCACAGAGGAATAAACGATCCCTGCATTGCCTCTACTTTAAGACATGGCTTATGTGTGAGTAAACAAACTGACAGCTACACTGACACATTTCTAAGTCAAACAGCCCTTCCAGGTGAGCTGTGTGACACAGGCCTATAGGCTGCTATGGGCTACACTTTGATGAATTTATTTAGAACTGGCAATGGATAGGACAGAGAATGAGTAAAGACTTCCACGATTAATATTGTACACTAATATGTAAATATCTTTTAAACTTTGTTTAGAAGTGGTATTTGGGTTATTTAAAAAAATATTCAAGTTTAAGAATCCCTCTGTAATATTCTTCCAACATCTTGTTTCTTAAAGTACAAAACGACAAGTACAAAAAGAGTAAAGTGGAGCTTGTGACCGTAGTTTAATGGCCAAATACAGTGACTATGCAACACTGACTACGAGCACAAACTCACCCGTCACAGATTTATGCTTCTGGGCCAGACAAAATTGCTAAATTCATACAAAATGATCGAGGTGGAAGGTTGTTTTCAGCGCCTCATACCCTCACTGACAAGAGACAAAGTTTAAAACCAAAAACCTCTGTCAAACAATGATTCCTTCAACAGCTGCCAAAGCCAAAGAGTGCAACAGATATTTCAGTGGAGAGACATTCAAATGAGAGAAAGACCTAAAGAGCAATTAAATTCCTTTTTATTTGGCACTGTGTACGCACGGTGTGTGAGGAGTCTTTGACAATTAGACCTCATTGGGCCTCATCGTTTTAACAGGGTATTTCTGCCACGAGTTGAACAGGAATATCCCCCCTGATAGAGTCCATTAACATTGGTGGTGGTGGCGGAGCAGGGGTGAAGAGCAACGCTGAAGATCTGGATCGATGGGATGTGGAGCAGGACTACTGATGAGCTCAGCATCAGTGGAAGGACCCACGGATGCTGGTTCTGATGAAAACTGGAGGTGAGCGGGGTGGAGGAGGGCTGCATCGATCTGACACTGAAATGACAGCTGACAGCAGCAGAGAAAGGAACTGTTTTAAAATTTGACAGCAGCGAAATTACCGGCTCAGAGACAGAGGTTGTGGCAAAATGTGATTGGTTTAACCGAGGAAAGAACGCACTCAGTCAGCTGATGTGATGAGTTAGGAGAGGGAAGAGAGGAAGAGAGGGAGAGTAAATAAATACTGTAAGCATGCGATAGTCTGTTTGATCGAACTTGGTTAAGATTCATTCGTTCCAGCAGTCAGCAGCAGCAGTGGTGCAGGGGCGTGTTCAGGAAATTTGGTAGGCGTATGAGCAGAAGCGTGTGGATAAGAAGATAGCGATTTGTTGGTTTGTGGTGGTAAAGTTTTGCATTTTGTCAACACAGACCACACTCCACTGTCTCCTTTAAGTTGTGGTTACTTTCATATCAGGTGTAAAAGCCTTAATCTTTTCCACTATTTGCACCTTTACCCTTTCACCACAACATTTGCAGCTTTTATCTGGTTACTGTAAGGAGGGTAAAATCATTATCAGGCCACAAGGAACCACAGTTTTGTTGTTGTTGTCAAACTGCATGTCACAGTTGTCAGATTCAAACATCAAATGAGAGAAATTTCAAAGAAAAGATCTCTTTGTCCTCATCACACGATTGTTATTAGACATTTAAGTAACTGACTACTTTAAGTAACCAGTGACATAAAATACCAACTGGAAGCCTCGTATTGCTACTCGGGAAATTTGTTTTCTTCTGCTTTCAAAGCATTGATGATCTGTCTGTCTTTATGTCCTTTGTCCTCAAAATGACACATGCAAAAACGACTTTACTAATATTCATCGTCGTGTTTTGTCCAGTTCACATTAATCCATTCCTTTTCTCTTGGCTTCTTCATTCTTCTAGTGTCTTTTTCATTCTACCTTCAACCACACATCGTTTTAACTCAACATAATACAGCATTTGAAAAACCTTATTTTTGTAAAGTAGAGGAATTGATGAATAAATTTGTCTTGACATTTGCCAGAATATAATAATCAATCAGTGCGTTTGTTCTTAGACATGATTGACAGTTTAAAAAAAAAAAAAAAAAGCAACCAGTCCTGAAGCGTTATTTTCAACAGTGTTCTCGGTATCAGACCCTGTGCATCTGTGTGTGGAAGCTCCTCCGTCTGAGATCATTTTATCTTCCGGGCGATAATAGCCCCCAGGGGAAATCTGCCTAGGTGGTCCTAACCTCTGTCTGCAGAGCCACAACAGCATGCGGCTCTCTAGCAGTGGGAGGCATGAACCTACGTGGAGGGCCTTTGTTCCTTTCTGCGTGCTCCGGCGTCGCTCCCCGTGCATCTACTCCTCCCCCTGTTTCCTTGAGCTTTCAACTAAACTCGGAGGAGTAATTAATAACCATGACCCCCGTGATTTAAATGTGGCTCGCATTTTGTCGATGGGAACAGAATCACGGAGGAGTGAAGTCATAAGACATGGGTGTTTGAGGATTGATGGTGTGAAACCATTGATTCATCTGTCTCAATTTGATCTGAGCACCGCGCTCACATCTGTGGGGAGAATGACAGCGACGGTACAGGAGGCATGGCTGTATCCAGCCTCCCCTTCTCCTCTTGTGAAATTATAAAGAGCCTGCAATCCAAAACTAATCGGATAAATTACAAATAGAAAAAGAAAAATGTTCAGTTTCAGTGGAAATAATGATGGCAATCCAGTGCAAAGATCTGTGTTGTATTTCAGCTAGATAATCCCAAAAACACTGTACACTTCCATCTTGTTATGGCAGAAAACACATGCAGGATGTATAGGTTTTTGCGTGCAAGCAAAGAAAAAAAAAAACAGAGTCGCAGTTGTTTCTCAGAAGAATTATGAAAAAAATCTGACCAGAAACGGGAGGCGCTCGACTGTGTCTTCTGGAGGTGTTTCTGATGGGCGAACGCAGAGTGTTATGGTAAACAGCCTTCCTCTGAGGCCTTTAAAGCATGAAGAGAAAGACACAGACAGAAAGAGAGTGAAGAGACTCAGAGAGAGAGAGAGAAGGGTAGAGCAACTTGGGAGAATAAACAGTATGAGATTATGGGTTTGGCAGTGATGCGCCACACTGTAGCAGCAACCTTGGCAGCGTTTATTTAGAAACCAGCCTCATTTCCTCCTGCAGCCTGTAATGTATGGTGGCCTCACCTTGCACACATTAGCCTTTCACTGTGATTTGATGTGTATCACCCAGTTTTACACTGCTTTCCTCGAATCCATTTGAGTGATCCCTCCTCCCTCTGCCATTGCCTGCTAATTGGAGTGTATAGAGCACCCTTAATTATCCTGTTAGTAGCTGTGCTAAAAGAAAGCCAACTCCTGGCACACAGGCTGCTGCAGATGACAGCATCTGCACACAATCACATCCACAGAAAAACCTCAAGTAACCTGTGGATAGAAAAATCCTCATGTAGGCTACGTGGATGAAAGTTAGCAGTCATGACTGTAGATGTATCTGCTTTAAAACTGTCTTCGCATAGAAGGAATGGCACTGGAGATTTGCGGTATTATTATTCCTCGTTTGTAATGCCTTGTACCTGCTGCACATTGTATAACCGCATATATAAGATTTATATTCCATATTCTGATTAGTCCATTGCTCCATATGAATCGCAATTGCATTTTTCAGGGGTGTTTTCTTTAAGTTTGGAGTTTCCAGCACACTGAAAAAAAACTTCAGAGCAAGCCGGATTGATGACACGTGGACTAAATCCATCAAACAAGTATTCAGATGTGTCTTAGCTCATTGAAGAATTTAGCATAGGTGGAAGCAGTACTGTTACAAAAATACAACAATGTAAAAAGTCCCACATTCAAATTCTTATTTGAGTAAAATTAGAAGGAAAGTAAAGTATCAACAGTGAAATCAACTGAAAGTACTCATTATGGTGAATGTGATATATATAGGTTTACACATAATGATAAGTTATTAATGCTAATGAAATGATGGGTAAGTTGCATTTCACTGTTGGTGCAGGCTATAGATTGTACATAGAAATGGATGAATCATGACTCATCAGGTCATGGGATTAGATTTTGAAACCAGGATTTTGGCATTTGAACGTCACCATGTTGGTTTGTTGGAGCCAGAAGTGACCATATTTGTACAGGAAGGAAGGAGTGAAGAGGCGGGTCTTACTCTTGAACCCAAGGTCACTGCCCAATGTGTAAGTCTCACTGGAGACCAGACGTGTTGAACAATCCACATCCCTAAATATTTATTTTGAAGCCCAGTGTCTACTTAATAGTGTTTTTTTGTTTTTTTTCTCAGGTGGACCACTGGTAAGAAGAATTAACTTTAAGAACTGACTTATGGACAAAAATCTATTGACTATTTCATGATTGAAAATTATGATTTTTGAATTGGGAATCAAGTCAAAGAGTTTTTTGGATCCAGCATCTAGAGGCTGCCGGGTGTATTGCACTTTTCTACACCTGCTTCTGTTATTACAGCACTGCTGAAACACTGCAGGAAAAAACAAAAAAGCACAAATAATGTTACAATAACAATAACATTTGTGCAAAGACGTGTACAATTTGTGAAGCTGTTCAGCTGCTTCAGATGTCTGTCCTGATTGGCTGCATCCCAGACGAACAGGGTCACAGGTGACAAAGGTCATCAGCTGGGATTGAAAAGCCGCTGTATGGCCCACAATCAATATTGGCTCTAACCTATCACAGCGCTGTCTGACTACATGAATGGAAACACGGCCACAATAAGATCCTTCCTCCATGTCAGAAGACATTAAACTGACCAGAGACAACTAACAGGGCTGTAACGTATCCTGTCCTCTGATGGAAACTCATTTAGTCTCGAAACGTAGTGAGAGGTTTCATATTGTGGCTGCGGTAAGTGAACTTTCACTTAGAAATTAGTGTCACTGAACACATAAGAAAGATTAGTTGCTCTTGTTGGAGGATTCTCAACCTTTTTATTAGGTCCCACAACTCTATTTATATTTGGTCTCTATTCTATATTTGGACTCATTTGGATTTGAGTAAACACTGATAAGCTGAACCTTTAAGGTAAAGTTGGTAAACACTGATGATGTTGTCTGAGATACATTATTTTACACTCAGGGTTATCAGACACTTCTTGTAGCCAGTGTGTTGAATGTGGGAGGGTGAAGACCTGAGTGACTATGAGCAGAGACCATACATAACAAAGTCCATCCCGTCTGGTGTGACCTGACAGAAAGGCCACAGCCACACATGTCCCCTGAAATGTTAATGACAGTTGTAAGAGGAATGTGCCGCAACACACAGCCTGTCAGATCACTGCAGACCAGTGTCCACGCTCACCCTGTCCAGCATCAAAAAGCTCTACAATGGACATTTGAGCATACTTGGAGCTTGAAGCAAAGGGAGGAGGTTGTCTGGCCTGATGAGTCCAATTTGCTTTGGAGAGCTGTAAACAAGTGACCCATTTACTCAGGGAAGTGATGGCACCAGGATGCACTGTGGAAAGGAGACAAGCTGGTGAAGGAATTTAAAGTTCTGCTGAGAAAACCTGGGTTCACGAGGATGTTAATCCGATTGAGCATCTGTGGAAAACACTAGAACAGCAAGACCTATCAGTGGTGGCTCCACCTCACAACCTGCAGGACTTAAAGGATCTGCAGCTAGCATGTTGTTGCCAGATACTACAAGGCACTTTGAGAGGTTTTCAGGTAGTGAATACAGCTGTTTACCTCTGCCAAGGAGGTTGTTTTTTCCTGCGTTAGTTTGCCTGTGTGCCTGTGTGTCTGTGTCTGTCCACCTGTTAGCAACATTTTTTAGGGTATTGGGAGGAGCAAATGATATCAAGATCAGAGGATGGGCTCCTGGCCAAAACAAAATTCACAAAGCCTGATAACTTAAAATGAGGGAACGTTTTAACATAGACAATAGTTGTGGTTACATGAGCAATTTTTTCACGATCAGATTAAATCATAGATTAAAATGTCCGATTCAGATACGTGCGCTCATGCATCTCAATCTGATCTGAATACAAATCATCCCACCAGTTAAATCCACCAACAATTTGCTGGAGAAGAAGAAATTCTCCTTCTGTTTCTAAACAAACCATCATTACAGTACAATGTCAGATCGCTCATTTTTCATCTCATATAAGTTTAGAAATAATATTGGATTGCTTTCTCACTTGTGTCTGTACTTTATATTATCTTTATTTCTGCTATATTCACTTCATAATGGACCTTCATCGACCAGTTGTGTTTTGCTCTCGCCATATTTCACACTGCCCGCTAAGGAAATGAGGAAGCAGAAAGACATCATGTGACATTGGGCATAGATGCGCAGTAAGACATAAACGCCCCAAACGGTGAGAGGTGATCAGATCAAGGTCAGAAACATGCCCATTGGCAACAGAGAACCAGTAGGGGGCAGTAAACCACCACTGCTGTGTTTATGAAGAAGAAGAAAGCAGTAGATACAAACTGACAAACAGTGAAATGTTTTGAATCTTTTGGTAAAAGTTTGAAGTTTGTCACATCTTGTTGCTGGAAATCTAAGACAGTTTGTCACATGTGGCTCATGCACTGGTGGAGGGATGTATAGATTTCACATCTGCTGATATTTTAAGTCCTACAAATAAAGCACAAGCTTCTCAGGTGTCACTGGATGAGGTTCAGAATTTCCTCCTTAAGCTATTCATTCAGTTTTCTATGATCAACTCTTTAAAAGTGTTTGTAATTTTCTGATACACAGAGGCAGCATCCCACTTAAAAACAAATCATTCAGTAAACAAAACCTAAACAGGTCAACATTGACAGGTTACTCAACTCTAAGTGTCTCCCTTCATGAACCAGGATTGGGGACACTTTCATTTTTGTGTGCTTATTGCGCAAACACAGTTGCCATGCTCATCTGTCAGTGCGGGTGAGCAAACAGCTCTGGCAAACACAAATATCTTTTTGAAGCACCTGGTTAAGTCCATAGGTCACAGGCAGGATGCAACTCAGCTTTAAATGCTTCACATTCATACTTTCAGGAAATTGTTTACATCTGGACGTGGCATCATTGTATCACTGCTGCAGCTGCACTGACTCCACTTTTTTAATTAAAAAAAGTTTGACTGCTCCATTTAGAGGGAAATGTATATATTTACTACCCATAATCTGTATTAATAGATATAAAGGTCTTATTTGCATCTGCTACTTCATAAAATTTATATCCATTTATTTTATCTGGTGACTGATATCTGGGCGGTAGACTGATAAACAAACTTCAAGGGAAGTGATGCTGCTTTGTGCGGTGTAATTATTTTTCAATTTTCTGAGCAAGTTGAATGTATTTCTGAAATTCTTAAAAGACATCAACGTTGTTTGAAGAAGCTGCTCGAGTAATTGTTATACAATAATTTATACAATGCATTAGGTTATACCTCTTCTCAAACTTGATTATTCAAATACAATATGTCGAATACAGAGCACGTGTACCAGGGACAAACTGTAAATAAATAATTTAAAATGTTTTAATGTCTGTTAAATATGAAGAGCATCCTGCTGTCCACTGCATTACATTTGAAGTGTTGTTTTAAGTCCCCAATCAGTTTATGTTTTAATGTCAGTTGCTCTTTTTTTTTATTGGTACTATTGTTTTATTTACTTTATTTGCCTCCTGACCACAGTTACATGTTTGTAGCAATATTCAATGTGTTTTTAATTACCGTATTTTCCAGACTATAAGCCGCTACTTTTTTCCGACGCTTTGAACCTAAACACCGGTGTTTCTCATGTAAGAAGGCGGCACGAAGTTCGTTAGCTTTTTAAGCTAGCAGGCTGCGTGCCGCCGATACGTTTAGCGTCGTCACATCAGACCCGGTCAGAGTGGACCACATGAAACTGTTCAAATAAATTCAATTATAGACAGGTGCGCTCAATAGTCCGGAAAATACGGTAATGTATTCATGTTCAATTGCCCATTTGTTTGTATTTATTGTTTGTAGGTTGGTATAACTCAATGAGAGCCTCCCTTACTGTAAAAATGAAATACATCAAATAAATAACAATGAACATGTTGTACTTCCTAGCTGTAATAAATAAATGTTTCCTACAAAATCTTTACCTTAATGAGCTATTACTGTTTGTTTGGCATCAAGTTAAGCACACATCACTTGTCTGGCTGAATTATAAGGTTTATAAGTTCTTATGATGGATCAAAAATTAGAAATACGTTAAGGTCACCTGTAAAACTTTTGGGCTAGAAAGACCGAAACAGGCAGACTGACATACACACTCACTGACACTATCGAGCCCACTTACCACAGTGATCATTTCATCAATATTAGGTGAAATGAATACAACTTTTTATACTTCCCTCACAGTACTGTCAACCACAACTAGCCTCTATTTATCTGCGTGCTGACTCAACCTCTGAGCTGCAGCCTTGGCTTTGACAAAGTCCACAATGGCAGATGCCGAATCTGTCTCCCGCACAATAGCAGTACAAAAATCAATGTAATAGAGCAAAACAGCCTTGAACAACAACTATGACAGTGGATGAGGTCTGTGTTGTGAGAACATGAAGCTCAACTCACCATGACACAGGGAGGAAAAGCCTTTGTCTTTCATTGTGCTGTTTTAGAGGGGCGTATGTCGATCTGTGTAGCCTCGTAACAAACTTTTTTTGTGGCAGAAAGTCCTAAGATGTTTCCTGCTAAGGTGGTCTGGCTCAGCAGGTACTTCTGTGAAGAACGCAGAATACCCGAAAACACACCTCCCCAAACCAACCAGGCTTCAGTCCAGTGTACTGCCCAGATCTGTTGAAGTTATGCTGAATACAATCCACATCTAAACCACACGTCATGCAAAATATGCACTATTAGGGCTCAGTTTGTTCAAGATATAGCAGCAGATACTGTTTATTTTCTCATTGCTTTATGTTCTGTTTTCCCACAAGAATACAGACTTCCATATTGTTTTCTACTCAGTACATACTCTGTACTGTTTGCCTGAATTTGCTTATGAGTGCAAACAGTTTCAAAATGTGGTAAAATATTACAAGCAGTCGAGCCAGGACATGTGTGTGGCCAAACAAACAAACAAACAAACAAGTGTGATTTTTGGAGAGAATGTAATCTTAATGAATAGATGAATAGTATTTCTTTTAAAGACGTCCTATTCTGCTTTTCTGTGTTTTCTGTTCTAAGTCCAGTTTTACAATGTTGGGTGTTCATACTACACATGGTCAAAGATTCAGATCATGAGGTAAAGTGATCTCTATGAGAAAAGTGCTCAGACTGCAGCTCAATGAAAACTGACCATTTAGAAATCTGTGACGTGTGAAAGTCAGCTGTTTGTTCTGTTGTTCAGAAACAAGACCATCGATTATGGTCATCTAAGTAATTGACCAATTCTGTCCTGAACATGATCATAGACCTTTTTATTTCTTGTACTGCAGCATATAAATAACTGCTGGTGCATGGAGATACTGTACAGCTGTTTTTTATTACTAGCTACGTTTTCTTCAGTGTCTCCCAGCAGGTAGCATTTTTAACTTTGGTCAGCATTTTCAACCATTTTCCACATGTTCACCAATTAATACTGGTATACATAAAAAACATTTGTGATTAAAATACTGAATCCACCATTATGTCCAACAATACGCTGTTAGAGGGTGTAATATTTACCAAACAGAGACCTCCTGCTGTGATCGTTCTGCTGATGAATGTTGGTACTGTCCACTTTCAGGTTCTGGATCCTGGGGTTCTGGGGGGGGGTTGCAAAACAGATATGACCATTGTGAGCTAAATATGAACTTTTTTGAACTCCATGCAAAACCATTCTAGAGGAGGCCAAGACTATGAATATAAAGCTGGAAATTATCGTAATGGGTCCTTTTTACACCTGCAGACATTATTTTTTGACCACTTGGGGGCAGTTGAAACAAAGCGTGAACACAATACTGACATATGAACCTTTAAGTTAAGCTAAGATAACTTCTTCTTGCAGTTACTAAGTCACATTATCATTCATTTGGAGTCACGTTTCTCAAGAATGACTGTCCATCATTTGCTCACTTTGAGCTCTTTTCTGCTCTGACATCTTTCTTTAGTGGGTACATTTTTTGACAAGATTTAGCAACAAGTTGCTAAGTGTCAGTTTAAGAAACATCTTTCACATTCTGATGTTTACAGTTTATACTCACTGTGAAATAATTATGTTTTCTATGGCGTCAGAAATGCTGGTAATTGACTATTTTAGTTTTAGTGAAATTGCTGAAACTAGGACATCAAGAAGATGGCTTTGATATCAATAAAAACAATTATCAAAAGTATATAAAACATGATGTCAAAATATAGTTCTATATGCCCCATGTGGTTGCGATACTTTTACACTTTTAACCTGGAAAATATGCAGACTGTCCGACCATGTGAAGCAGACTATGGGATGATGAAACCAGACTCAAACTCAGAGTTGAAATCCAGGTCAGACTCTGCCTCACTTAGTTTAAAAGTTCAGTGTGTAGCCCTACTTTGGTGTCACCAGCCGTTCAAAATGTCATCACCTGTTTCTGGGGGCATTACAATGTGATAGTGCGTTAGACATTTCCATGAATTGTGTGCTGTAAAAAAAAAAAAAAAAAAAAAAAAAGGCTGTGAAGGACCTGGAACAACCTGCTCAAAATATACCCTTCCAAGTAATGCATGTGAAAGGTGTATTCATGTGTTCCTAGAGTCCTGATGGATAAAAACACAGACCAGGCGCACTCTTAGGCTCTGTGTCAGTCAGTCTGTGAGGCAGGAAGGCATAGAGAGAGGCATCCATAAAACAAACATGGTAGCAGCAGTGGAAGGGCAGAAGTGGCAGGATGGGAACTGCTGCCAGACACATTACAAGGAGCTCTAATGAGGGAGCCCACACTCTCACCCCCCACCACCACAGAGGAACGCGAGGCGGGAATTAATTGTGAGGGCGATGATGGCGAGCGAGCTGAGGAGCAGGTCATTACTGCACGCCTCCTCCTGGAGCGCCGCGGGCAGAGCGTGGAACGCCACGCTACTTGCACAATTCCCATGATCCCACAGGAGGGGGAACAGATAGCAGGAGGGGGAATGAAGGGGACGGAGGGAGAGGAACAGAAAAATATGCTGGAAGAGAAGGCGGGCAGCTTCGTCTTTGTTGGAAACCAAAAAATAAAAGGAAATGTACCGATTACTGGCTTGAAACATTTCTATATTGATTATGTCTCCACATCTTATTTTAAATATGGCTTTTTGCCATGTGCCCTTTACTATAGAGTTGATTTTCTTCTTCCTTTTCTACACCATGATAATTGCTAATAATAAATAAGTGACAGTTAACAAGAATGAGGTTTAATTTTACCCCCAAAAGGACCTTTTTCTTTGAATTAATATCATAGCTCGATCATGGGTTTGCTTTATAAGATGACATTGAGAGTAAAATAATAATAAAAAAAACCCCACTAATTAAAAATATACCTAATAACCAGATGGAAAAGGCAACCGCCAAAAAAATAAGTGTATGTTTCACACCTCCATTGTGAAGGAGAGATGACTGGATATTAAGATATTTAGGTAATGATCAGATTTTGTGACTGCTCCAATCTGCACACGGTGTAATAACTGACTCTTTGTCATTTCTCTTTGTGTGGTTTGTCGCCCTTATGAAACCTGTGACATCAGATTGAATGCATTGGACACATTGCCCTCTAGTGGATATTTAATGTATGTAGGTAATGTATAGCACAACCACAGACAAAAAAACCAAGACATGACTCACTCTTGAATTTCTACATCTATTATCCCACAGCAGTTACATTTCAGCAACAGATGTTAAAGGAGGAAGATTGATTAAATAATTTATAGCACTCCCTTAGTTAGGATGGTAACATACATTTGCACAGAAATGCATTTATAGTGTAAAAAATTGTGTCTAATAATGAGTCCAATGTGACTGTGACAAATAAGATTTACAATGATGAGGTGAATCCAGGTAAAGCCAATTATTTATTATGGATTTCTAGCTTTAAATTATTTTTGATCCAAAAAAAGAAAAGATGTGGAAAAAAATAGTGCAACAGATGAGCTAAAAAGATTTTTAAACTCTTAGATTAATGACTTCTGGTTTTGTGCACTGCAACCCAGACTGAGGAAAATATCCCTAATGTTTTGTACATTCACTGGAACACATCCAACCTATGCAACTGGTGTTATTAGTTGCAGCAAAATTAAATTCCTTTCTTAAACATGGAAAATTCATTATGGCTCAGTAATTAGATACAAAAACAGAAATACAAGCAAACAGTAACTGACTTTTCCCTGCACATAACCCCCTCCTATCCCCCAAACCGAGCAGCTTTTTGCGTTATCTTAACTTATAACGAGAGAGCAGAGACACACCTCTTTGATGATGTATTTAACGACCCTATTCAGTGCTTTTCCTTTTTCGCTACTTTCATGACTAGAAACCCTAATGAGACCAGTGCTGTTGCCTTAGGGATGGCCAAGCCCATTGCATTAGCACAGGAAATCATTTAGGCCATGTCTCTGGGAATAAAAATATCATTATGGTGAAGCTTTCTGTAAAAGTGAGCTGAAAGTCCACCACCTCCAAGTGTTTTTCGTCAAGATGAAATATTCCAGGAGGCAGGAAGGAGCGGGACTTAACTAAAATGCTCTCTTGCTTGCTTTGCTGTTGTGTATAAGGCTTTTAGGGGGAAAAAATACAGTTTAGAGTCTTGCATGAAGCTGAATTTGAACAAAAGACAAACCTCACAGCTATGTTTGAGTACAACAGTATTAACCATGGAAACAGGTTTAATCCTCTCACCACAGAGGTGAGTTAATGTGCTATTACTCAATATATGATTATTTAAATCATGATTTTTAGTCCCACATTTCTGTTAAGTTGTTCAGGTTGGATTTTAATTTTAAAGATCGCTAAAGGTAGTGAATTTTTTGGGAGATTATTTTCACGTGGATAAAAACATATTTATCTTGTTTGTGATGTGACATTTTATATTTGCAGTGTTATTTCTAATGTCATATATTTGTATTTATATATGGGCTGGACCATGGTGTTTATGCATTTATACATAACTCAGTAGAATGGTTAAACAGAAAGCAGTGACAGGCTCGGCTTAACTTGCAATTTTATCTCTAAGAGTTACTAGTCCTGGGATTGAACAAAAATAAACAGAAATGTGAGTCTGATTTTTATCCCTCCTCCTGTGATGAGGATTTCTCAGATGATGAGAGGAACAGCCAAAGTGAGAACGATGGGAGCTCCAGCCTCAGACTGAACAGCTTTAGTGAGGATGTAGTTTGAAGGAATCTGACTCACCTACAGTGTATCATAGACTGGGAGAGAAAGCTCCTCATAGTAACTAAAGCTACTAACATCTGCAATGTTCACATCACCAACACAGGTCCTACCCATTCTCCTCTGATTATCAGTCCAATAACCACTTTGTTCATCTTTGTTTGTTGTCTCAAATATATACTTGTGCTGAACCCTTGCATGGTGTTCCTCCTGTTCCTCCTCCTGCCATTAAAAGATCTTATCCCATTGTAATGATAAGAGACCAGAGTGTTGTTTTTATTTGTTTATGCCTGCACTGTCTATCTGTGTATCAGCTGTGACTCAGTTGGTAGAGTGGGATGTCTACAAATTCGATACCTGGCTCCTCCTGTCCACATGTTGTAGTGTCCTTGAGCAAGACACTGAACCCTAAGTTGCTGATGGTGGCTGGTGCTTTACATGGCAGCTCTGCAGCTGTGACTGTGTGTGGGTGAAAGAGGCAAGAAAAATAACTTGTAAAGTGCTTTGGAGGCCTGAGTGAAGAAGCACTGTATAAATGCACTCCATTTACATTACAGAAAAGCTATTGAACAGACTAAAGACTTTTTTATCTGAGTGACACAAATGCTTAAAGAGCCGAGGACGAGATCGTCTGGAAAAAAAAAACTGAAAAATTTCTATTACTTATAAACTTGTGTTCACACCAAGCAAATTTCAGCCTCATGTTTACTCACGTGATCACACATGAATATTCGTCCTCCACAGCCAACAGGAGTATTAGATCCAGAAACCGTGGGCACCGCTACTTCCGCCATCAACAATTAAGAAGATTACAAATATTGCTCCTTTTACTTTTTACGTTTTGTAAGTCCCAGAAGTGGCGACAACTCCTCTGCTTCACGATATCATCCCGGTACAGAGTCAAAGTCATGTCACACACCTCTGGACGGCCACAGGCGGCGACAATAAGCTGTCGTCCTGCATGTTGGGGAATCGGGGTTTTCGTGATGCCTCGTAATGCAAACTTTTCACTCAAATCAAAACTTTTTCAAATCGCATAGACTTGAATTCACACCTGTTCACATCCTGTCCATTCACATATCATGTAAGCGAGGGGTGGGCAATCCTGGTCTTCGAGGGCTGCGATCCTGCATGTTTTAGATGCTTCCCTCTTCCAACACACCTGATTCAAATGATCAGCTCATCACCAAGCTGCAGAAGCCTGATAACGATCGTGGTCATTTGAATCAGGAGTGTTGGAAGAGGGACACATCTAAAACATGCAGGATAGTGGCCCTCAGAGATCAGGATTGAGTACCCCTGATGTAGGCTAATCACACTACACAACAAATTTACTCTGCATTTGGTGGAGACACAGCTTAATAGGTGAAAGTTTGAACATGATAGAGTTGCCATTTCACCACAAGAAGGCTCCAGTGTTAAGTCTGTAACATCAGCACATCTGGATTCTGCCTTGGCTGAGGTTTGCGCTCGCTGAGTGCTTTCTAAAGTGTAAAAACAAAAAAATAACTACCATCTTTGTTATAATCACGCAAAGAACTTAGAAGTGGATTGAAAGCTGTTTAAGAACTTTTTACCAGAGAGGTTTCTCTAAAAGGGATCCCACTGTGGGATCAATAAAATTTGATCTTATCTCTAACTCTGTTAGAGTCATTCAGAGGGCTTATATTAGATATACTTTAGAAAATAGCTTTACAAAAAATGAGAACTGTGGATTTTGTCCCCAATGATTTAGAGTTAAATCATATAAAAACACTGTTTTAAGGTCAGAAGAAACAGGAGGAATGATTACAGCAAGTAAAAACAGTTGTAGGTATGAGTGGAGGAATATTCTTCTTCAGAGGGACTTAAAGAAAATTTAAATCTATCCTTTAATGCCTGATAAACTGCCTCTTTCATCCTCTCCGTGCTGAACCACAACCTGGAGCCAGCACTGCCGGTTCTCCAGGAATATCTGCAGCCGCACAGAACATGATAATTTATGTAAGTGCTTGTTTGTGTGTTTGTGCGTCGGGGGTTGGGGGGGCATATCAGGAAGAGCGCGTGTCTGTGTGTAAATCATGTCTAACCATATGCTGCCTTCCTCCGCAGCGCACACGCCGCTGAAATTGATCGTCAACCATCTCCTGCTCACAGCAGCGTGGGCAGAGAGAGAGAGAGAGACAGAGCAAGGTCACAACCAAGGACTTGCCACAATCAGTGACGGGCTGCGGAGGGGGGCTTACGTGTCACGCCGCAGCTGTTATGCTACATTCAAAGTCACAAGCACATCTCTGCTGCTGCAAAACATCACCTTAATCACCTTAACGCCACCCTGTATCTCCCCATCTTGAAGAATTCTGCTCTGGATGCCTTAATCTGAGCCTAATCTCCATCATCTTCTCATACTGTTTTGGGAGTAAAATCATCGGTTTGCCTTTCTTATCTGTTTTTATTTCCTGTCAGATTTAAGTGTTTTATGGTTGAGCAGTTCAGAGGGAGGGAGGTTTGTCTTGTGATAGACAACATGGCTGGGGGCGGTTGTTGCACTGGCTGCTCGTCATGCTGAACCAAGCCCGGAGCAGGTGAAGGGATGATTTCATGTCTGTGCTATCTAGAAGGACCGTCTCAGCTGCCAATGCATAGATAAGCAAGGAGGAGGCAGCTGCTGCTTCTGGGCAGCTGTGAGACGGTTTGTGAACCAGCGGCTGCAGGCGGCTCAACAGGCTGGTTGTGCATCGTTCCACACTGACAAACAAGTTGAGCAGCAATCTTTAGCAAATGCATTGTTTGCCATTATATCAATAGAAAAGCTTGGGAGTGCTAGGCTTACTGCAAAATTTTAACGTCTGCTCATTAGAAGAACAATAGTATTCTTTTGTGGGAATAACCAATAAAAAATCATTATGTTTATTAATAGATGTGTAACAGCTAATACAGTTTTTTGTAGAAAAAATAAATAAAAACAAAATAAAATGCAAAGTATTCGAGTCAGGGTTTGGTCCACCACACACAGAAATAGATTAGCTTTAGTTCTCCTTAGCATAGACCCTGCAGATCTGGACTGGACACATAAACACCATTCTTTGGAAAGACATTCATTTATTTTGAGTTTTTGTGGAGGAGAACGCTTTTTAACACAATAGTACAAAATCACACCAATAGGTGTTAAATTGAAATCTGGTGACTGTGAAATTGAGAGCATATGATTAACATTATTTTCTTTCTCACCAAACAATTCAATGACCCCTCATGTCCTCTGTGGAAGTATGAGCATTTGTTATGTTTCTCCATTCATTTATTCTGGGTTTTTCTTTAGGTTGGTTACACATAACAGCCACTGCTGATTTTTCTGTGGAAGCAGAGAAATTTTGGTGAATCTATTTCTTTTTGGAATAATAAAATATCACAAACTCATCCCGATTTCCTTAAATTGTGAATACCTGTGATCATAATGTTAAAATCAACCACTGATCAGTAGTGGGAAGTAACTGCAATTCTTTGAGTACTGTACTATGTTGAGGTGTTTTACAATATATATTTTACCATGCATGGGTCTGATTGTTCGTATTATGATAATATACTTTTACCTGTAATGGTGAGTTTTACTCTGACCAGTGTGTCAGTGGTGGATGTGAGTATTTCCTCCACAACCGCCTCCAACGAGGAATAACATTTTTATGCAGCCCAGATAAATAGCGGAGGGCATGTCCTTACGTCTTCTTGATACAGACACGTAACCCACAGGGAACTTGCAACACCAGTAACCCTGACTCTGTACTTAATACTAGCCTGTTATTCCCTTGACAATCACAGAGTGTCAGGCAAAGTGTGATGTGTTCTGGCTGCTACTGCAGAGTGTTGCTGCTGGGACAGTTGGCAGGCAGGTGGGGGCAGAACCAGGGGCCACCTGTGGGAGGATGGTGAATTGGGATGTTGTTTAGACAGCACGGGGACCAGCCAAGGCTGCTGTTGTGTGATGTGACATTAACAGGCACAAATGTTAAGTGCCAGCTGTCTGCACATGGAGTGCCTGCATCTCATTTGGTTCCTTCAAACACACACAAATCGTATCTCTGTTGGAGAACTACTTTGTGCCTTTGCTGCACAATCCTGCATTTTAAATTCCTTTAATTCTATATTTCTTTTCTGAAGATCTAGACTGATATGAATAAGGTCATGTAAAGAGGATGTACTATTCTAACTACTGACTTTGACATAACTGGACAAACATCTGATCTTCTTTCAAACAATACCTATTAATAAAGGTGATATACTCCAACAAATGACTTTTAAAATGGACTCATTATCTTATTTAAAGCTCTGACATCAAGTGTCTGCTTTTTCTTTGCTACTGAAGTGTGTGATGTCAAAAAGTTAAACTCTAAAGAGATGTCGAAGGCCTTTACAAAAAAAAGGTGTGGATGCCTATGAAGTCTGGCAAAGGATTAAAAAAAAAAAAAAAAAAAAGATCTCCAAATGATTTGAAAAAAAATTATTTCACAGTCTGGGAAATCATCTCAAAGTGGCATAGGTTTCAAACCATTGTCACTTTGTCCTGGATTGGCCACCCCTGCAAATTAAGGTTAAGAAACGGTTTTATACAAAGAAAAAGTCGAACCCCAAAACTTCATCACAGGATCTGCAGGGGTCTCTTGGATGTGATGATATCAAAAGCCCTGTTCACTCTTGGTTGGTTCGATCCGTCTCGAGTGACCAGATCGCATGTGGACAATGCTAAATACAAGTGTGAACGATCACCAAAATTCACTGAGACCCCGATCACTCAAACCACCTGCAGAGGTGGTCTGGGAGGCAAGTACGTGACAGGAAATGCCCCTCCTGTTCTTGTGTTTAGTCTCAAATGTCGTGCCCTGCGCTTATTTACCTTTTATTTTGCCATCTCTCTTTTAGCTAACGTTGCTACTGTTTACAAAGGCTGGTGCTCCTCTGGTGAGTTGTGTGATAACTGTGTGGCTCCAACAGTGACATCTGAACACAAGTGATCAGCAGGACGGTTTACAGAAGTTGTTTAATACAGGTGTGAATACAGATGTGTCTCAGCTGTCCACCTGTGATCCGATCACCTGAAACAGATGAAACAGCCAAGTCTGAACAGCTAAAGTGTTGTGCAAGAACGTTGCAGTTTGACCTGCGTGGAAGGGGTGCCAAGAAAATCCTTAAAAAAACATTAAAGCAACAGTTTGTCGGTGACCATAGAGGCAACTTTCAACAGGATAATGATCCTAAGTACATCAAATCCACCACTGAATGGCTCAATAAGAATAAATAGAGGGTTATGGAATGACCTTGTGAAGAAAAATAAACTTATTTTTGAATCCTATTTAAAAGCTGTGGGCAATATTTGAAACATGCATTAAAAATAAAAACATCCTCAAACATTTTGCATGAGAAAGTGGTCACAAATGTTAGCAAGCAGTTGTCAGACACTGGAGGAAAATTATGCCAAACACCTGCAAGAAGGTATTTCTGCTGAAGGGGTCCCAACTAGCCTCTGATGCCAAGAGTATATTTATACTTTCTACAAAAAAATATTACATGTATTATCTTATACTTTGTCACCTTTATAAAAAAAATAAATAAAAATCCACATACTTACTACTTCTTCAGAACTATGAAAGCAAAAGGTAAAATTAGCACAAAAAAGAGAAAACAAAACAAGGGTTTTTTTTTTTTTAATTTCATACCAAAAATAAAGTTTGACAATTGGTAACATTTAACAATTTTTTTTTACAACTTTTTTTTTAAATGCTTGCCCAGGAAACTAAGATACAGTCTCTTTAAAGATTGGATGCATTTTGGTCACCATGCTTCACCAGCAGGGGTCATCATCTACTCCATGCCAAACACCAGTGCTTGTAGTTAATGGTAATTAATACCATCAATGTGAACGCATCAGGAATGTGTGCAATTGTAGCAGTGATATGTCAACCTTAGTAATGTTGACTAACCCGGAAATTTTGATTAGGTGTATGAAAGCAGAATTTTTCAACAAATGTGTCACTAACTTACGGCAGATTAAAATCACTTCTGCTGCAGAACGTGGCCAGTTCATGACAGATGTTTTCAATCTACATGTACATTTACAAGGTGAAATCTTTGTATAATCACAGACAGATTTTTGACCGTCCACTTTTAGTTTAACAAGACTGTTAGAAGCAAAGTGGACCCAACGTTAGTCCCATATCAGATACCCAGAACAATGGCCAGGGCCAGGCAATGATTCCCCTCTGGGATAAAGGGTTGGAGAAGTGTGAGGAGCTTACATCACATAGCTGGTAAAAAAAAAAAAAAAAAGAGGTCTTCCCCGCTCCTAATAGAGGGCCATGCCCACAGAGGCTTCAGCGAGGGGTGTTTTTTGAGGGGAGGATGGAAGCACCGGCAGCCTGAATGCGGGAACCAGTTCTTAAACCTCTCAGAAGCAGTTGGTCTCCACGGGAACAGCGGCAGGCCGTGATTGGCCTTGTCCAACCCTGCTGTGCCCAGGGAGGAAATCTGTCAATTGTTAGACACACACACACACACACACACACACACACACACACACACACACACGGCAGACAGGGCAGTATTACAAAGCTGGACCAAAGTCCTCCAATTACAAATCTGCAAGAAGTATGAAAAAGGCTTCAATACCACCAGAAACTTCAAATTGGGTGGTATGTATAACTCTGTAATATACAATAATTGTTTTTCTATTACTCTCCCTGTCTTTCTGTAAACCCCCGTCTCCACCACCCTGCACCACAACCCCTGCTGGGGGTTTAACAATTAGGCTATGTGAGACCCACACTAACGACTCTCCCTTGTCTTTTAGGACAACTACAGGAGGAGGGGCAGCGCTGGGTGACATCTTGTTGGGGGGGGTCCTGCGGTGAGTAATTTTGTGTATTGGCCGATGCAGGGGATACCTTGTTATTACCCCTACGTAAAGACTTGTGTGTTTAGATTGCCCCAGGTGAGATGTGTGCAATACCACTGGTGATTGTGAGAAGTGCTGCTTTTCTCAGCTTCATGATGAGGCCTAGCAGCTCCCAGTCGCACCTCAAATGTCCCCATGTTCTCGCACTTTGAGACCAATGTGAAGAAAGCTGTAAATCAAAGCCTACATCACAAATCAGTCTCCATTCACATGCGTCTCCACCTTATTAGGACCAAATGATTCACACCAAATACTTTAAAAAAACTTTTCCAGGGGAGGTCACGTCTATAGCTAATGCAGGTAAACTTGAAAACAGTGTTTACATATGGAGTGTATTCAATCCACACAGGATTTTTTTTTAAGGCTGATATTAACACCATAGAACAAAGAAACAACCAAAAAATAACTATGTCTCACAATGGTGTGTTTTGTGCTTATGTTCATAACAAAATAAAATAGATGTCTTTGGAAATCTGTTTATGGTAAATAAAGGTGTGGATGGGTGACAAAAATGGAAAAAAAAAACATTTAATATGTTTCAAATGTGTGACTGTGGACATGGCCTAGAGGACTGTGAAATATCTGTGAAACCAGCTAACGTTGGTTGGGTTGATATCTTAAATTTTGGTTGTTATGAATTGAACAAGGCATCGCTGTTTATACAGTGCTTATTATATAATATCTTGTGATTTAAAAAAAAAAGAAGTCAAAAATGCCATGTTTTCATAAGTAGTTCAACTCTCTAATGTCTCCTCTATGAAACAAAAACCCACTAAACTGCAAGATTGTTTGATCCTTGTCACATTTGTCAGTTGCATGATTTCACATCCTGAAAAAAAAGACTAATTTCACTCAGCAACCAGTTTCATAATGTGAATGCAATATGTGCCAGTCCACGTTTACATGAAAGAGCAAAAAAGACTGCTGAGGGAGTAGGACCATAAATGACCACATGACTCACAGTGACGCTCTGATCTCAAAGCAGAAGCCCAGACCTGAGGAGGGCGGGTTCCTGTCTTTGTTTGGCTTAGCATAAATCAACGAGAATAGCGGCCCACAAGAAAAACAGCTTAAATCCCTCACTAATCCCTCCTCGGCATCTTTAGGTGTGAAGCCAGTCAAGTGACAAGTGTGCCTAAATTTTGATGACCCTGGGTCAGCATGAGGCCACAGCTCTGTGTTTACAGATGAGGTGATGGCACACGCCTCTAGTTCCTTTGAAATGTGACAAGGTGAGAGGAATGACGAGGTAATCTCTGATTTACGACTTACAGTAGTTTTCAGGGGAAGCAGGCCGGCAAGGAGCTGTCCATCCTGTGGTGTGGTGTTTACAGGAGCTGGATCAAAGTTCACACAGCACAGTTGTACTAGTATACATTCATTTCTTTCATTTGTTTTTAATGAGCTGCACTCAGTAGAGCCTTCTCCTAACTATCCATGCCCAGCACCCAATTATGACCACTGCCCGCTGGTTGTTGGATGCTTGTATATTATCACACATTATGCATTTTACAGTATGTAGATCCACAGCTTCTAACTGCAGGGAGAGAGTTGTGTCTTACCTCTATACTGGTAGCTGTTCAGATAAAAGTTGTAACATTACTTGAACTGGGCTTTAATTTTTCTTCATTTTTATTTTTCTGGAGAAGTGAGAATGGTACACAACATAACTTATTATTACTTATTGACCCTTGTTAGTATGCACATTCACAGTGGCTGCGGCTACATGCTGGTGACATTACTTCCCACACACTGTGAGAGAGAGAGACGCACACTGCCCACAACAAAGGGCTGCTGGACCCATGTTGCACACCCAGGTTACCCACAAGTCAACATGAGCGAAGGCTTCGTCGCTCACATTCACACTTCATCTATGAACGATGCTCATATTAATGCAAAAGGATATAATCACATGACCAAAGTAAATAGCCCGAAACCCAAATGGTTGTACTATTTACACATGGGACAGTTAAGGAGACATATTACAATGGATTTGGAGTCTGTCTCTGGACACCCAGCAAATGTAAGTCCAATATTCACTCTCCTTTACCTCAGTTTTTGGTCTTTACTGTGGTTCTACTAAGTCCTGAGGGAACTAGCTGTCTCTGTAGCGGCTAAATGCTCCATGTTGTTAACTAGCTTGTTGCTAACTGTATCTGGCTGCCATGTGTAGCTGTTGGAAGGTATAGTGTATGGTTGTTTGTGATTTACAGACTGGACAGCGAAACAATCACCTGAACCTCAAACTTTACAAAGATCAGTGGTAATAAATGGTGATAATTCTCTGTAGATCAATTAGTAAGAGAAAACCTTTTTAAGTTGTTTTATATTAGCCTATTTGAACTGGTTATAGCTCCGTTAAATAAAAAATATTACTTATCAAGAGAGGAAAGATTTACAAGCTAACCGCCTGAGAATATTAAATATAACCAACTGCTGCAATCAAGTGAACACAGAGACATGTAATGTTGACAAAACTTTAACATGTATCTTAAATATAATTTGACCGGACTTACTGACCAAGTCTTGTTTACAGCAGTGGCCTGAGGGGAGAGGGAGAGGGAAGGAAGCGGACCAGTCCAAACAACCGCTGAAGGCCCTGCAGCATTGATTGCTGGTGCACTTCATAGGGTCTTGGTAGTGGTAGATTTACTGTGCTGCTTGGGGGTTATTTGATGGCAGTTTGTGAGAAAGGAAAAGCGAGCTCTTCATTCATTTGCTACTAAGATATTCACAACTCACCTGGGGATTTAAATTTAGTGGTCACTAGCTCTCTAACCATTAGCTGGTCTGATGGCAGTTCACATTACCTGCTGCAAATAGGAACAACGCACCATCCAACACTTGCCTGCTTTGTATTTTATGTATACATGCACCTTTGTGACCAGTACAGATTTAAATCAATTAAAGGAACAGAAACTGAAACATAAACACATGCATAGGTTGAGAGCTTGTAATATTGAGAGCCAATAAGGAACATTTCAGGCATATTTGTCCATTTATGAAGACGTTATGAGCGTGTTTGTGTAGCAGTCCTAATGCCACTACTTGGCTGCCATGATGGATGACATCATATGGGCTCAAGGCTGAATGTCCACCAGGGTTAAAGGGTTAAAGTGCTCAAGATTGCACAAAGTTACACACAAGCCAGTGAATGTGGATGTATTAGATTGTGCTGTGGTAGCAACAACCCCAATACTTCTGCAGACAAACTCACCGTGTGTAGCTTTCCCTGTGCTGAGCAAAATGTGATGTCAGAGCATATCAACCAATCAGAAAAATCCATATTTCAACTCCATTGGTCTGATTTGTTGAAATATATAAAATGGCAGGCTTCATGACATCATCCATTTTGACTTTTGGAGATGATATCTTAATCCTGTGAGGTCTTAATTTTCAAACATACCTGCAAATCATTACTTTATGTACTAATCTAACTTACAAACTGTATTTTGTCCAAGGGTTTTCGATCCACCTGAACATTTTCCATGTTCCTGATATTTCTGTCTACATATATTGCTCTGACAAACAGCAACAACACATTTTGATCAAATCTCTAACTGCACATTATGCCTTAAAGATCTGTATTTAAACACTTCATCATGCAGCTGAATGTTGCCCTCAGTTATGTTCACAAATACAATGTCAGAGAGTCTATTTTGTCAGTGTAGGATCTGTGTTTGCAGGCTACAGTGACTCCTCCTTCCTCTCTCTCTCGCTGCCTCTTCCCCTCCCCCATTCTGTGTAAAAAACAAATCTCCTTTTCTGCTCTGAGCCTGAAACTATTGAGTCAACAAATGTCACTGCAGCCAGGCAGGGGCTGCTGGGAAAGAGGTGGGGTCTCCTTTTAAGCCTAAAATACAGCTAAAAGCAGATTATTTTCAGACAAGAACCACGTGTTTGTAAAGGAGTAATTAAATGTAAAATGAATGGGGGGGCTGCTGAACATGTTGTTAGAGCTGTGGCCACATGTTCAGTTTTATCCTGACATGCTACTGATACATTGTAACAAGTTAGCTTCCTACTTCAAAAGGACAAAACAGCTTATCTTAGGATAGTAAAACTGAGTGGTGGTAACAATGTGCAGACACTGCTTTGGCCTCCCTCCTTTGTATTCGGTTATTTCTCAAAGAAAACTACTGATACTATTACAGTTTGTTTCTCCTAAAAACCCAAGTTTTATCTCTGCCCTCAGTGAACTGGTTTTAACATCACAATTATGACTGTTTCCTGAAACGATACAAAAGCGAACACAACAAAAACCATGGATCACATTCGCTCCATTATAACATATTTTTATTTAACTTGTGTTATTTCAACAAAATTCCAGCACTGAATTTGTCTTTTAAATCACCCTCAGCCCATTTTGTCTCTCTCAACACTGCTCTCTCTATCTCTTTCAAGCCCACGTGGCCAGTGTCAACAGGAGGTGGGTCTTGGCCAACACATCAAGCAAAAGTATGCTGCCTGTATGCAGGCTGTAGACTTGTCTTATACTACCCTGCTCTGAAAATGATCCAGCCAGCCAAGGTGTGCCAAAATAAGACACGGCCGTTGCAAAATGAGTGCATTGCTCAATTAGTTGGACTGTAAAGGGGCCATATCTGATTGTTGCTGTAATGCTCTTTAAAAAAAAAAAAAAAAAAAAAGGAGTGTGATTACACCATGAGGGGAACTTCTGTAACCCATGACAAAAAAAGAAAGAAGTCAAGATAGACTGAGTGAAAAGGGAGGGAAAAACCCTGAGTCACTTGGCTTCCTGTCTGAGAAAAGGAAGGGGGTGGAGGCATGTGCTACCCTGCCACAGTCAGACTGAGACCAGTGCAATATTGAACATAAAGTGCACTGGGGGTGGAGTCCTTGTCCTGCTCACCAAATCCACTCCAGTGCTTCAGGGCAGCCATCATAGTGTTCACTATTGTGTGCGGCTGAGGGAAGAAGAAAAAAAGGAGGGAGCAGAGGGGGAACAGAAAATCTGTCTCTTTGTGTGGGAAGAACTCAGCAGGAAAGTGATTTTGTGATTATTTGAGTTTGCCACCAAAGCAAGGCTCTTCCCCTCCACTCTGTGCGCCTCTGCCGCCTTACACTGGAGTCACATATGAGTGTGTTTCTCAGGCCGGCAAACAGCGACACCCGGGCTTCTCCTGATGATGAGAGCCGACGTCAGACTGATTTCCATGAATATTGATGTGGAGGATAGTCTGTTTCATAGAAGAACAGAAGGAGGCAAGATGGCTGCCCTTTAGGATTTGTTAAAGAGGAGATCCAGACGGTTTGTTGGAATTTCTACAAAGTGGAGGGACGTAAAAAGAAGGTGAGGATATGTTCAGTATGCTTATACTCTTTTTAGCACTTTCCCCTTTAACCTTGAGTGTATTTTTGGTGGGTTTTTCTCGTCAGGTGAAGTATACCAGATGTCCCCCACCGTAAAAAGCTACAGCCAACATAATAAGGAGGGGATATTAGATAAAGCTACTCCAACATGGCTGACGATTTTCTTTTCTTTTTTTTGCCTGCTGAAATAGAAAGACACCTTCAGTGTTTGCTTGTGTGTCCAGTGTTCACTCGACATTCTTGCTGATTTTAAATGCATCGTAGAAAATGGTGTACTTAGACTGCTTGTTCAGGAGTTTTTCTTTAAGCATAATTTAAATGCCTGTGTAATGCTCTGTTTCTTAACATGTCAACCAGGATTTTTTTTCATGAGGCACATATTCTGTATTTGTTAGAGTGTGTAGTATATATGTGTGTGTTTTTGTATGAGTGACTTTTGTAAGAGTGGGAAACACATTTTTAACATTTATGTGTAATTAATGGCTATTAAAGAATGACAATATTTTTATGAAATGTGTTCACATGCAGGAAGTGTTACCCTGTGTAGCTTCACATTTTATATCTGTGACTGTGTATGTGCTTGTTTATGCTGTTTAATAGGCTTCAGTAGGTCTATATGTAGCAGAGTAAAAGTCCAACCTGGACATGTTCAGCAGTAGGTGCACAGTGTGTTGCAAAGCAGTGGAGCTAGAATAGCTTCTGGCTTTGTGTATCTCTGTGAATCAGCTTTCATTGCTTTTACCACTAAATGACAAGCAGACACAAAGGCAAATCCCAAGGAGAAGCAAAAGAGGAGAATTGTGGTGGCACAGCGTAGTGAAGGCAGACAAGGTCAGAAAGCTCTGAAGGAAATGAAACTCAATCCTGCTGCACCATTAGCTGGGGGAACACGAATGGTCAACCTGGAGCAGATTTTTCTTTCTTTTTTAACTTGAGGCTAAACCAGAAGGTTGTTGCAACAAACACCTTATTCCTCAAAAACAACTTCACTCAACTTGGGAAGGTGTATTTTAATGCATTCACAGATAATTCACAGTTAAATGTCACAACAACCAGCCTGCTGTGATCTGTTGGAAACCGAGCTATTGACAAATGATTATTGACAATCCAAAGAGGAATGTGTGTGCATGTGTGTGTGTGTGTGACTTTTAGTGTGACCGAGCTGTAACTATTTTTAAATGAATTAACATGTAAATGCATATTTGCTACAGGACATTAGGTGTCATCTTTATTAGCTACTATCTAATTGGTTGTTAGTTTTTTTCTTCCCTGAATTGACTAATAAGTGCTGCTTTAAGATTACCATCTGAATGGCCTATTACAATGTAACAGATCTCTCTAAGGTTTGTATATTGGGCTTGTGTATTCCACTGACTACTGTCGTAATGTAGCCACAGCATGGCCTCAGGTCACAAGCAAAGTAAGAGCAAGCTAGTGAATAATGACTGACCTTTAATTGGGCCTTGTAGCATAACAATGTCGGCTGTCTGCAGGAGCAGTGCAGGACTTCAGATATCACCTTAAACTGCTGCCAAAGTTTTCAGAAACTTAAACCTACAGGTGAAGATTGATTGGAAATGCATGAATTGAAGGGTCGATACAGAAAGTAGAGAACACAGTGAAGCCAGAATAAAGTCAGCTGCTTGTCAAATGACTAGAAAATGTTTAACAAACTTGTATGTAAACAGCTAAGGAAAGTAGGGGACTACTCTGTGACAACCTTTCCCATTTGGAAACATTGTGTGTGTGTGTGTGTGTGTGTGTGTGTGTGGTTACCTCTGCTGAGCACCTAAGCTATACTCCACTTTAATACAAAAATAAAAAAATCAGTGTGTAGTGGAAGAGATTCCTATGTTAGTCATAGTGAGTTGTCAGTATACTCTCAAACCAACAATAATAGTGAACCCCCCCCACCACCGATGCAATGGCATGGCTGTGTTTTGATATGGCAAGCATGGTCGCTGACTGTGTAGTGTCAACACGAGCGCTTAAGCAAGGGTGTTCTCCATAGTGTTCGTAAAGTATGTTGTGACTGTGTGAGATCAGGTGATCCACGCTTTTGTGTGCGTGTGTGTGTGTGGTGATCCCACTGACCCATTCACGATGCTAAGACACTGTAAATAATGCCTCATGTGAAGTGTCATGTGAAGAAGGACCATATCTGCCACACAACTTAGATGGACTGACTCTAACCCAGTTCTGTGCTCTGTAATGCAAACACATTATTAACCACTGTCACTGTGAGGTTGTGTAATTCGAGTCCCCCTTTGTATTCAGCTGCACTGTACGCAGGATTTACAAATGATAATCCTGAACCGGCATAACAACTCTCACACTGCAAAATTTAAAAAAAAAATGAAGCACACAATCCTACTAGAGATGATTTCGTGAGTCTCTGCATGGCTGCTGTTACATCAGCAGCTGAAAAGGCACCAGAGCATTAATAGGGCTACAGGGGGCAGAGTGGGGGGAAGGGCCCTATAGATCAATCACAAGCTTCTCTCATCTATCCACACCTACAGATAAAGCCGTGCGGTTGGATTGCTCCTTCGTCATGGCCGTAAGTCCCCTTTATGTCACTCCCAGGGCAAAGACAATATCACCTTTGGGAAGAATGTCCAGTTGCCATAGCGTTCCACAACAATGCTGTCCACTCACAATACCCAGGCCCTTACCCAAGCCCTCACCTCTGACCCCGCTCCGTCCAGCCCACGTATCATTTTTCCACCCGGGGGCTGTTGCACAAATGACACAGACACAAGCCACAGTGGCAGGTTAGACATTTTAGATTGCACTACCTGCCGGCTGGTCATAGCTCAACTGCTTTTCTAAGACAAAATGGCGAGATACTGAGTGTTGTATTGATTTCTGCAATATTGATTTCCCTCTTGTCTGCTATTGGGGGTTGTTTTTCTATAGAGAGCAACAGAGGAGCAGCAAACCACGGCCATTTCTGCAGTGGAATCACAGGGATGTAATGTCGCTGATCATCTGCACACAGCTTTATACATTTGTACAGAACTGACCATCAAGGGTGTGAGGTGTCTATGGGAGTAAGTTTGTAAAAAAGTCAAATGTACAAAATATGAGCTCGGGTTGGCTTGTGTGCAGCTCTGGTTCGGTCTCTCCAACATCATGTTCAGCAGAAGAAAGCAGAAGAAAGCATGATGTTCAAAAATGTGAACAAGGTGTTTTTACTTTAGTTTGGGATAAAAATAGATCGAGAGATAACAGACCTCTCTCTCCACCACTCTTGTTGTGATGAGCTGTGGGAATCTTCTTGTTGCTGGAAAGTAAAAGCACAAGTAGTGTTTTATTTTATTTTTAAATGGACTTTCATGACAAAATTTATAGTTTAGCCTCAGATTTTTCATAGCAAAGGTTTAACCACATGTCATATTGTCATTTTATTAAGCATCTCTGTGTGAATGTTATCATTCACTGGATTATTTATACAAGTTTTATGTACTGATCACTTCCAAAACCAAAGCTGAAAGTACAAAAAGGTCCTTTGACTTGTGAATCACTTCTCTATATATGGATTTACTGTGAAACATTGTGGGTTGGAGAGAGTTATGTTTATTAACCGAAGCCAAATCACAAAAATATGTTGGTTATAAAAATTAGCAAACCAGATCCAGGCCCCAGCGAGGCTTTCCGTCCCATGAAGGTCCTACCTTGTTAAACATGCTTTGATGTAACTGTGGCCTGGGAGTGCTTTGTTGGTCGAAGCTGGTATTGTAAAATGGTAATAATGTTTTTTACGAGTCTGAGATACAAAAATGATAATTGGCCCACACCACTTACACTGTGAATCCCAAATGTGGCTCACGGCTTTCTTCTTCCACGAGGCTGTGCGTTGTTAGCCGAGGCGTAATTATGGAGTGAGAGTGATAAGGCTCTGTTTGAGTGGCACAGGGCCGGAGGGAGTGTTGCTGGCCCCGTGAGCATGTATCGATGTCAGGGTTTACCTCAGGGGTGAGACAGCGAGGGCAGCGACTCAAAAGCTTCCTCCACGTGAACACGCGCACATGGCCATACTGTTTACAAACACTATCCTGGCATTCCACGGAGAGAGGCAAGTGAGATGTTACGTAACTGCCCCAAAGCGAATAGCATCTCTTCCCGCTTCTCGCCAGGCCGCTCCTCCTACGCTCGGACAGTCTCGTTGAATGCCGGTTTTCGCTGGTTCCGCCACCAGAAGTTAAGAATAAAAGAAAAAAGAAATAAAGAGCTGCCATCACCACAGTGTCCGTGTCGGAGAACGTGGCGGGACAGTGAGCAGGCCGTTTTTTTGTTTTTTTTTTGCCATTTTGCATATCTCTGAAGGCCTCAACGGCAGCAGGTCAAGAGATTACACTGGTTGTAAACTTTTCTGCCATCTAAGACGACTCCATAAACGTCCTTTAAAGTTACAGCTTTGGGACACAAAAAACAAACTTGCAATATTTGTATAATTTTAGGCATAAAACCCAACATTTGTACTATAAAAAACAAGTTGTAAAACCACTACATGGGCAGAAACATTGAAGACTAAATTTAGGCCACAATGGTCATTTCCACTGCACCACACTGCTTTACTTGAATTATTTATTTCTTAAGAAAACTCACTGAAACCTGGATTTTAGAAGGTTTTACAGATTCTAGCTGCAAAATTCATCTTCTGCCAAGATTTAAACGATCCTGAGACACCACAGCTTATGAATTTTTTAGAAATTTAACAGCCAACAAGATGATGATGATTCAAATAAATGTGTAGCAGAGCATAGTGGGGTATCAAACATCAACGCAGGCCTTACAAATAATAAAAGTGAGCTAACCTCATGCTGAAATCTGACCCTTAGACTTAATGACAAGATGTATATAAGTCAATTAGTTCCAGTTAAATCAAATCAATCACAACGAAGATAGTCTCTAAGAGGTCTTATCATGAAACAATCATTGGAGACAAAGTTTGCTTTCCCAACAATATAGCCTGTCAAACTGCATTATCTGCCTAAAAACACTACAAAATGCAAAAGCTATCATGATCTGCAAAGCTCTGTCATGCTAGCTAAAAGGCATCCAGAGTGATTTAAACAACAGCTTCTGATCTCCGTTTGCCCTCTTCCAAAATGGCTGTCAGATATGAAGCGTTTTGCTGCTAGGAGCTGTCACTGAGAGGGTGAGGCCCCGTGGCCCCCCGTTGTCTACGCAAGGAGCACAAAGACAGACAGCTGGTCCTGATTGTCATTTCGAAGCGTAACTCTACCAATGGCTTTGAATGACATCACTTACTACTTGTGAAGGTTCGAGTGGCTCAGGCTCAATATTAGGTTTCCAAGGTGGAATGTACAAGTGCAGCAGCTGGTGTCTTTCCAAAACGTAGTGCTCAATGACAACTGCACCGAGCTGCATCCATATATGTATTTATATTGGGAGGGTTTCAAAGGCTGATTTTAGCTCTGGAGCTGAATGAACTTTTGGGCGGGAAAATATGCAGCATTAAGGAAAAGACTTTACCAATGTGTTCAGGTACAAATCCAGTGAAACAAGCCACATGATGCATGGTATATTTTCTCTTTCAGCGATCACTTAAACTAAAACAATACATTTAAATTCCTTACTGCACAATTCATTCCTCAGGTGTGTGCTGCAAAGTCTAAACATGTACACAACCCTGTCACTGAAATAATGAATCACAGAAACATCTCTCACTCAGGAGGATTTGTGATTTCAATTCAATGAGAGTCACGTGCCTCCTACTCAATGGAGGGAAAGACGGAGCTTAGCAACAGCAGCTTAGGTCAGGCTGCTTGGAAACCAATGAGGGAAGGAATATCACCACAGCCTCTCTCCAGATGACTACAGAGCACAAGGCAGATATTTCTTATTCAAAGTTATATTTTTGGCTTCGCTTGATGAAAAGAGAAAAGTAGTAGAAATTGCCAAACTTGTCTTGCTCTTTGTTCACAGTCTGCAGCTCTGTCTCTCTTCAACGAGGCTGAAATCTGTACAGTATCGAATCAAATGACTTTGCTGCCCTGTTTGTGCGCTGTGTCGTACTTGTGCTTCTGTAATAATGTTTCCCTTCACTTTGTTTACTGTTCACCTCCGCTTCCTGTTTAATTGGAGGCTGGTTTGGGTTTGGATCAAGCAAACAGAAAGGAAATATTTGCCAAATACATGTGCCTAGAACCACATGCCAAGACAGAAAGTTAAAGTGAAGAAGTATGGGAATCAGCTTTTGTACATAACTAGGCTTTGTGAAGAAACTTTCTGCCTCATCCTGGATTGTAGTGGATGGGAAGAAAACTGAGGATAAAGAGGCCAATGTGACGTATTTCTTCTATTACTATGTTAACATTATTTACACTTTACATTTCCAAACTGCAGTTGAAAAAGTGTTGATCTGAACAAATGCCAACGTGGATTTCTGAATATGCGGCACTCCTAAACTACTGCCAGGATCGATGCATAAAGCACATGTGCACACCATGGCGAAGCGGCCTATCCTGCAGGCAGCCGTGCCGGGGTAATGTTTAGACCAGATGGGCTTTGAAGCCCTCATAAGATGGTCGCCATGGCTACCGTTCACTCAGAAAGAAATTAACTTTGCCTGGTGCACAGTTCATCAAGTTAGTCAGATATATCGACTGTTGCATAGACAAAGAGGTTGGCGGGGATGAGGGACAGGCAGTTAGGAAGGAAAAGTGAAGGGTTCGGGGCAGGTTAGTGGGTTTGTACGTTCAGGAGCCCATTTTCTTAATTAGAGTCTACATGTGATGCAGCCTGAAGGCACAGAAAAGGTTTAGACGCTCGGTGTAAGCTTTACTAAGGGGGCTTCCAAGCTCGGCAGGATTATCTTTCACTTGGTGCTGGTTAAACTGTTAAAACCCAACAGGTTTATGAAAGGAGATCCAAGCCAACGTCTGCTTCTTTAAATTTCAGGACTTCTGAAAAGCAAACTGTGCTGTTTTACTAGCACCTGTTTTATATTTGGGGAAAAGGCTGATGATTAATAGATTTGATCTAAGACACTGACGCCTGTTATCAGCAGTTGTTTGGTTTCAGTATTAGCCAAATGATCAAAGCCTACAAAAGTAATATGAAGAACTATATAACTGCCGATCTTTCCTTTAAGTTCCTAGCAAAATTTTAAGAAAATCCCCAACATACTGAACAGACCATTGAGATTTAAGTAGATAATTGGAGCTCACCTCAACAGGATGTTTTGTGTGTGAGTGTAGTTTTCCCAGAATACTGGTTAAACAAGTTGTATCAGAAATGTACAGAGGTGGGGTTTATCCCCAACAACAAAAGAGTTACTCATGCAACTTTCAACTACCACAACTTAACTTTTGGCATCTCGCAACTTTGTCATCGATATGATACCTCACACTCACTGACTCATCTGTTGCGGTTCAGATATTCACCACAATTCTGAAAGCGATGAAACACACTCATATTTTTGAATATGTTTGATTTTTTCATGTGTTTTAAGAGTTTATTGGACTGTACCAATAATTTGATCTGACCTGTATATTTTCAAAAAATTGCCCAACAATTCTGAAGGGGTTATCCATTAGTGGAAGGACTTTGGATCGGTGCACTGTGTCATGAAAAAAAAGTCAGTTAGTCAGGTAGTTGAACCTCGCCCATGTTAAGTAAACTGCAGAAAAACCAGTTCAAAAACCTGCCACAAATCTCTTCCATCTTTGTCTCCTGTCTTTGTCAGGAGAGAGTTATCTGCCCTTTATGAGTAAATATGTTATGGGGACTTTTTGTGCAGTTTCTACAAAAAGCCAGCACAACCCTATTCAGTGCTGTCCTATAATTTTGGATTAATGCTCATAATTATGGCTTTAAGTATTTCTATGGTTCATTATTTATAATGCCAGTTAATCTTGTTTGTCTTCTCTGCTTATTTCTTTACCTTGATGGAAATACAGTATTTCTATTGACTTGGCAATTTATGCATTATTCCATAATTTCTCCCTTTGCTCTCCAGCAGGATGATTTTAGGCTGTTCTCAGCCAGACCATAAAATTATGTTGTTAAGAAGTTGTTGTTGCAGTTATTATTGAATCCTCCTGATAATGGGTTGTGCAGTCTACACTAAAATTCTATATAACTGACATTTGTTTGGTTCCTGCCACCAGCTATCACCACTTCATCGATTCATGGCTGATAAAAAGTAAACTCTCTTGAAACAGAGTGTGACTTCGTCTGCTCTTTGCCAAAAAGGTCAATTTGAAAATGTGCTGATATTTCCTGTAAAACTGTGTGTGTGTGTGTGTGTAGCTTCCTGAACAACATGTTGCACACTTTTAACTGTAGAAAACATAGATCATTTCAGAAGTTACTGTAGATTCAATTCATACTGTTGAAACTCATTCACATCAATTCAATAAAGTAAGTTTCAATATTTTCAGGTTTACTTTCTCAAAAAGTGCTGGTGTTAGGTAAAGGCACTGAGACAAAAAGCTGTTTGAGCACAAGGACTGCAGAGAGAATCTCCACAAGTTGGCCACATCTGCCTTGCATTACACATAAAGAACAATGTTGATTGTACAGATCCCCTCTTCATTCGCCGGGGGAGGGGGGATCTCTAGGGAAGAAATTACAAACAGAAGTTATTTTCTCCCATGTCTCATTTGTAATATATTAATCTCGTTTTCAGATTCACACACACAAAATCAAGATACTGAAGTGCTGAAGTGCATTTGCATGTCTTTGTGTGCATACATCATTAATCAAAATCTCACATCAATGTGAAAATGTGACACATGAAATGTACAAAGATTTTTGTGTCACAGTTACTGAGAAGATGATTCAGTTTTTCAGGAAGATGATTGTACCTGTTGGCCTGTTGCAGTTTTTGGTCAGGGATGAAGGCAGGGCAGGGGAGGGAAAATGGATCTGTTGCTCTGGGCCGCCATGTGAACGAGCCATGATTTCATCACAGCATAGTGATTAGGCCTCAGACAGGAGGTAACTGCTCTGTCGTACCTGACAGAAAAACTACACCTGAGGTTGTGCAGAGTAAAGTTAAAGCCCACCACCATGCAACATGGCTGGCAGCAACCTATGCTGTTATTAATGGGACCAACATGTGTCACATCAGTAACCTCTAGCCACTGCATTCCTGGTAACAACCTTCACATGCATCTGCATCTGTACAGCAACCAATACCAAAGATCGAGATCGTAATGAAAAACACAAGCTTTACAAACACCAAACATGAGACAGATGCACCAACTGCTCGGAGCAGAGAGAAGCCTCCTGCAGGTCAATTTAAACAATGATCTAAAACAGTGCTGCACCTTAACCTGTTTAATCTCTTTCTGTCCAGGAGGCAGACCAGATTGATACCACTCTTATGTCAGTTTGTAAAAAATTGAGTTGCATGCAGCAGCCAGTTTGCTTAGCTTAGCACAGATAGTTGCAGGGTGAGGGAGCAGCTCGCCTGGCTCTGTCCAACATAACATCACATCTAAAGCCCCTAATTAACAAGTATCTAATATATTTAATCTTTGCAAATGGTTGTGGATTTACAGGAGGTTATTGGGCAACATGAATTTAAAAATGTGTAATTCGATTTTGGTTTTCAAAATAATGGTTTGTAATGGTTGCAAGTGTGAATGATTTGTATCTTTTGTTGCCTCCGGTTTAAATGAACAGTTATATCTTTTTGTTATTTATGATGTGTAGCTTAATTTGATGAGAATGTAAGGTAGGCATGTATAAATATTTGCTTCTGCTTAAGCCTTTTCAGTCATTCACTAGATTTATGATGACTGAATAAAACGTTCATTCATTCAAACTATTTTCGGACTCTGATCTGACAAATGAACTCTGACCATAATATATAGTTTACATGTATTAATCTGTTCAGATATCTCCTCTCACTGGTAGGTTGCAGTGGTGTCTGAGTGCAGGTCTCAGCATTGCTAAGGTCATTCATGTGTAGCAACAAGATCCAAGCACGTTAGAAAAATCTGCCTGGGAGCATGTAAATCTGACTGCAGACACAGGGGGCTTTTGTTTCTCAGCCAGGGAGTGTCATATGTTCAGGCTGATAGAAAGGGAGAAAGAAGGCACAAACAACCATGTGAGGTGCATTGTACACACTGCATGAGCACGCCACGTGACATAAATCATAAGTGCCTGGCAAAGAGACTCATTGAAGTGCAGAACATGAACGAACATCTGTCCTGTTGTTGCCTGACGAGCATTTGACCAGCACTAAATGCACATGTGCTACTAGCACATTACTTCACCTTGTGCTTTATGGCTTGGTGTGTTATGACCTTCTACGCTTTCCAGTCCACCCCCTTAAGTTTCCCCCAAACGTTTTCTCCGGGGAACAAACCACCTCTGTTCATCTGCAAGCCATACGCCATGAGCTGTTACAGTTCAAAACTGCCTACTCAGATATGTGAAGAATCGTCCAAATGCTTCCTTAAATCAGGCCGACATGTAAGCAAGGAGTGGATTCAGCTCATTTATAGATATGGCATTGAAAAGTATGTCTTAGAATTTGAAATGAGTGGATTATGGACTGTTTCTTGGCATGTGTTTACTTGCGTACGTCGTCAGCTGGAACGCAGAGTTGTGAAAATGTTGTCAGAGGTCATTAGGTTTGTGGAGCAGCAGGTTCAGCTCTATATTTATGGGAGGGATTTAAAACACTGTAGAATGCAAGTCATCTGACCTAATTACACTGATAACGGGTTGCTAAGGATGAGGTTTCACTCGCTGCTCTGCTGTGAGCAGTCTGAAGAGCCTCACTCCAGTCTGTGACCACATACAGCAAAACAGTACTTCTATTTTTATGTTATACAGAAGGACTCAGTTTTACCTCAATTTTCTGCTTCTGTGTCATCATTTGTTGTTAAGTTGAGTAAAAAATTAGATTCAGTTTCCACAGTGGCTCCAACTTTGCTGCTGTAGTGGTGAAACATAACACCACACAGAGATCTCTGGTTAATGTCTACACTCCACTAATACACACTAACGTACACAGAGTTTACACTTACATAAATGCATTTGGTCTATTTTACAGCATGTTAAAAGAAAATACTACACATAACAATCTCAGCCAGGTTGGATTTCACTTTGTACTTTATCACTTTGTACTGACTGCTGAGGAACCCAGCTGGGTTAATGTTATATTAAATGTTGTTAATTTGTAACAGTTGTAGCATTGGCACTGAGTTAAAGAGGTGGAGGGACAGTTATTTCTAAAATGAAGTCAGGTAATATTATGTTGTCTATTGGGATATAACTAAATAGCTCAGTTCACAAGGCATCTGAGTTTTACTTCTATGAAGCACTCTCAAAATTTATAGTCTCTGAACTTGATACATGCTCCGAACTTCTTATCTGTAAAACAGGAAAATACAAATAGCCCCATTTCAGCAAAGAAAAGGAAATGTACACTTGAGATTATGGCGTACTCTGGGGACTATTCTACAAAACGGTGGTGTGGCTTGGCAAGTGTGTGTTTGATTTACAGGTCTGCTCCGCACCACTCTTTCTTTAACAGCAAGGCTCTTTAAGCCAAGCTTGTCTTGGTCTCGACCTGAAAGTGTAGAGACCCGAGTCTCCCAGCAGCTGTCGTTAGTGGTGAATGTCACATACGGCTGCCAAGTCACGCCAAACGGACCCCATCTACTATGACGGTTCTCATATTTCACTAGCTCTCTCCGGGAATAACAAAAACACAGTGAGAGTCCAGTGTGTTAAACAGTGTTAGACTGTTGGCGCTATGAGCTGTGTAGAGAAAGTGTTACTGGCTGGAAACAGGGCTGAATATTCACAACACCTAAAAATTGTTGGTCACGCTTCATATTCTCGTGTGAACAAAAAAAAGATCTTTCAGCAGGTTGATGGTCAAACACAAATTACGCACCGTAAACTATCTCTAAAACACAAGGATCTAGCATCAGCTGCAGTAACTGCTACCTCGAAATGACACTTGTGCAAAGCATGTGCATTGTTTTGCAACACTGGACATACGGTGTCCAAGAGTCCACCCTTGGCCCCAGCCTTCAAAGCACCAACTAATCATCTATAAATGGTCAGTTACTAACTGTGGGCAACGGCTGTTTAGCCTGGCTCATAACTGCACAGGTCAGATAGTAGACTGAACAGGAAGGAGCAGATGAATGGCAGACATAAGTAGAGATGAACCTGAGGTGTAATTACAGGGCAGAGGTGAGGCTGTGGGAGAGGGAGGGAAACCAAACAACAGCATCTAGAGACAAAGAAACTGACTTCTGGAGGGAAAGAGAGCTTTGATGGGAATCCAGTTCAAGCCAAAGAAGTTGAGTCATATCATAAACTAAAACAGAGTGCTTGTTTCCCTGGTGGACATTAGCTACTAGAAAGAAAACCAAAATAGATCAAAGCGTTATAACTTCCAGCAGGCATGCACACTAAAGCCTCGGCAACGCTGCCTCTGGCTTAGTTTAGTGCTCTACTTCCGGAGCAAAAATAGATCTCCCCGTGAATCACATCTGATAAATAATTAACACGATGCAGCCAATACTTTAAAATGTCTTAAAGCCAACAGTCAAAAATGGACTTACAACGTTGCATAATTGGGGTGTGTGTGTGTGTGTGTTTGTATATTTGTGCGAAGCCCGGACAGGCACGCACACAGCTGGGATCTCTGGCTTTGTTCTGGGTTTGCAAAGATTTTTTTTTTTTTTTTTGTTGTCAGTGTGGGTGTATCCAACTGTGACAAGCTGCTTGGCTCCGTTCGGTCCTTTGTAAACCCTGGAGTGTCCCATAGGAATGGAGCTGCACTGAAAGCAGCTTAGCACCAGTGTTCACCTCTTGACTTTGTTAGTGATTTGCAGACTGCACTGAGGGCCAGAAAAACAAAGGAGTAGTCACATGGGGTCGGGAAGTGGTATTCACTCGCTTACTTCATTGTTGTGTTTTTAGGGCTCCTTTATATGTTGAAAAGAAGGGACTTCACTCCTAATTTGTTAGTGGTGTACTTCCAGACACAATATTTGTACAAATATGCAGGTACAAATCCAGAGGGAAATACTGATATAAAAAACAGTTGACATACAGGCATTGTTTGTCACTGTGAGTCATTTTACAACATTCAAACTGAATGAGATTGTTCAATTATGTTGCAACTCTCTTCATTTCTTTTTATTCTCCAAATTCCTCAGTAAAAAACTGCACTCCATGAAGCTACAACAAATAGCGCGTATTAAAAATGATCAGATCTGCCACAAATTCAAACATTATGTGTGAATGAAAATACCTTCCAGATGCAAAGACCACTCGCCATTCATCAAAAGGAACTGTGCACATTCAAAACTCCCACATGGTGTTACTGTACTCATTTGTCAAAACGAAACATTTAAAGTTAAACATCTTTGACATAATCATAAAAAAAGTTTCTGACTACAATAAAGTTGGTGATATTTCACAGCGGGTCTCTGCAACCTGTTGGCCAAGCAACTGATGACACTCTGTATCTTCAGGTCCCAGTGTTGGCTCAGTATCAACACATATATGTGGAGTTTATAGATGTGATTTGTATATGTTATGGCACTCTTTTAGTTTCTCTTCAACACCAGCATAAACTAACACTAGTGATGTCCCGAGTATATGTATCTGTCCACACAGTCATATTTAATTTGTCACAATTCAATTCCTTTTTTTTCCACCACTCTGTAATAATATGTATTTAAGTTAAAGGTGTATACACTTCTGTATGTTTTTATGTATATTTTGATAAATTAAGGGTTAAGGTTTTATTCTTTCTTTTAGTTATCCTTCAAAGACATTGCACAGGGAAAATTAAAGATACACTTTTATATCATGCGTGTGAAAACAATCACAGAAGTTATATTAAATAAAACACAGATGTAGAATCTTTTAGATTTTCATTACCACAGTATGTTAGCTCTAGAACTTCAGTTGTTTGGGTTCTACTGATTATTTTTTGGTTTTTTTGAGATTTAAAAATTTCTGTCCGTCATTGGATAACTGAAAAAATGAATTTCAATTCAGGTAACAATGCAGCCATTACAAAAAAAACAAAAATAAAAAACTTTTGGGATACCCATGCTTCACCCACTACAGACAGGCAGACACCTTTGAGGCTCTTTTTTAGCCTTGCCATTGACCTGAGAGCTGTCTTTGTTTTTGGTGTGCTGCTTCCTTTCCCCCGCTAACAGGCAGCTGGCTGCTCTGTTGTCACAACAGTGGGAGCTTCTAGACACCCTTGTAACAGCTTGGCTCGTTAGTGGGAGATTTAGCACTCTAACTTTGGAGGTCTGGAGGGCTGCTAATGTCCTGGTAGGGTGATTGACACAGAGGAGGAGATCATTATGTCAGCCAACTCGCTTGCCTAAGCTCAGCTTGGCCTGACAGTTTCCTGTCATCTTGGTCTGACTGTGCCACAACTGCAGTTGGCTAACTTTTTTTTTTTTTCATTCATGGCCCACTTGACTAGATGAACATTGTGGTTAAGGAAATACAGGTCACTGTGAGCAAGTAGATGGTGTCTTCTTCTTCAATTACTTCATGAAGTACGCAGCTTTTTAAAAACTGACTTAAGTACACAAACCCAGTCAACTCCATAGTCAGAATACTGATTAAATGCATAGTTGAATATATCAGGTGCATATTTTTCTAAAATGTGTTATCTAGCTCCACAGCTGAATCTAAATCACTCATATTTTTCTTATGAACTGCAGACTTTGTGAGCATTCTCAAATGAAACAATATATAATATATTTATACATATTTCCTCTTTAAAATGTGATGCTTTTTGTGGTTGAAATGGACACATCTAAAACTTGATGACCTTTTTTTTAAAAAAAGTTCATCAACAAAAAAACAGTTCAAAGACAACAGCTGTTTCACCAGAATCATAAGTAGCTGGAACAAGTTCCAGATGTGATAATCATGCCCAGTGATGGAGCATAATTATGTCAAATGAAACATGCCATAGTACCTCAAATATTTACCTTTTTTTTTCTTTCCTCCTTCCCACAACATCAGTCAGTGCCTATAGTGAACCTATAGTCCATTTCCATTAACATTTATGAGACTGTAAAGCTGGATCCAATTACATGCTCAAAGTCTACACAGTATATATATCACAAATTCAATAGTGTGAATTCACTGAAACGTCAATATTCCTCCGACAACTTCAGTATGGTTTCTGGCATCAAACTACTTCCACATACTCTCAGCTACAGAAACCATTCAAATATCCAAAAATTCAGCTCTTTAAGAACATTCATGTCTGTACTCAACTTTTTTCTACTCTTACATACATTTTTTTTATTATATAAATTTCATATTAACAGCACACGGGCGGTCTTTGTTGTGTAATGATCAGGGCGTGCGACTCAAGAGAATAGAGAGATTGCTGATTCAACACTGGCCATGGACCTGTGCATATTTTCACCTAAAGAGACAATTCATGTATCTAAGATTTCAGCTCTTTAAGGGCATCAATGCTTGTACACAACTCTCCTCTTACTTTTTATGATGTGGTGTGTACGCTGTATCGGCTGCTCCATTTACAGAGCTGACAGTACAGCAGACTCTAGAGGCCTGGACTATGAAACAATTCAACTTGCACAATATCTTTTACACTTCCTGAAGTATTGCAGTTTACTTTCTGTGATAACTTTATAAATGAAGTCAGTATAGTTGTCGTGCAGTCGGGTCGCAGAGGGGACTGGAGCCTTTCACAGCTGGCAGTGGGAAAGAGGGAGTGTACATCCTGGATAGATCTATCACAGTGTCAACACACATCACCTCACAAGCATGTCCACAGACCCAGAGAGACCCATGCCGGTACAGGGAGAACATACAACACAGAAAGGCCCCAGCTGAGACCTGAACCCAGACCTTCTTGCTGTGAGGCAGCAGTGCTAACCACTGCATCACTGTGCTGGCTGACTTCAAATACATCATTTACTTGTTTGAAGTCCACAGTGTGTTTTCAGGTAGGAGTCTTGGAGAACCATAGGATATCTTTTTAACTTAACTTGGCAATTAACCGTCTTATGAATATACGGCTGTCATCATCAGATATCACAGATTCAAAACTATTGTGAAAATGTAGAAAGTGAGTGTTGTAAAACATTTTAAGTAGATAACATTTGTACATGTAACAGGATCTTGTCATCTCATCTGTATTCCTTAAATGTTGTGGTTGAAGTTAGCTATTTGGATCCAAGCCATCAATTTAAGTTAGACCTAAAATTAAGGCTGTTAATTGCTGATGACTAACATATGTCATATGTACTTCAAAGTCTACAAGCCTGGAGTCAGCTATTTGGCTTTATATTATCATGTCATCAAAAAAGATTGTATACTTTCCGATCCCATTCCCAATCCATCATTCAGTGCTGCTGTATGATAATTGTATGTAGTCGGTCAGACCCTCAGACACCAGTCCAAATCTGGACAACATGTCTCCTCTTGTAGGATAATGATGCTCAGGGAAAAGTTCAGCCTGTTTGTAAAGATGGCTGCCTATATTATATTTAAATTTTGATTAGCATGAGAAAAAGATAAAGCAGTAACAGAAGTCAGTAAAAACTCAAAAGCAGGTAAGCAAACACACAAAGGCACATAGAAGATTAAAATGTAACAACTGCTTTCCATAATCAGTTTCTTCTTTTGTCAAGCAGCTTTTATGTCCAAAACTATTTTACTTCAACACTCAACATTGAATCTGGGCCCTTGTCCGTGCTCATCAGCTTCCTGTTTCATTGGCATCTGCAAGAGATGTTACCCACAATTATGATGGATTAGACTGCGGCTCTTTGTACCTGTGCTCTGCAACGGTTTTGCAGATGCTGTGAATGTGACATGCATTAATAATTGAGGGCGGCAGACGGAAATCAATATTCTACTGGAATCACTGAAATCTATTTGCTTTTGGCAGAGAGGGTGAGCACAGGGAAAGCAAAATGAAACCATAGGCTCTGCATGCTTGCTGCTTAACCCTCTAGATCATATTTTCTATACATCACCAGTATGACTCTCTGAAAGAAAGGTATAAAAATTAAAAGACCATTTTCTCTAAAACCCCTGTTTAATAATGTTGTGGTTTGTCCTTGTAAGAAGTTGTGCTGAATAAATTTGGCAGACACTGAACAAAATGTCTGGCTGTAAGGAATCCTAAACTGGTTCTGTGGCATATTTAGCGCGACAGTACAGGTGCACCAACAAATATCATTTCTTTGGATCAGAAAGCTGAAAAAAACATCGTGCAAAGAAGTGTATTGTAAGTAATAAAGTCAATGTGGGAAGAAATTGTGGGGTGAGTTTAGATTTTGTACTCTCTGACTTCATGACAGAAAGTTCACAGTGCGTGAGTTTAGCCCTGATAACAAAGGCTTCAAATTTGTGAACTGAATAGTATTTGCATATTTGACATTACAATGTCGTAAGGCTTGGGAGAGAGAATATCTCAACTGAACAGCTGATGAGCAGCCAAGTCCTCCTCCCATCTACCATCTGGGACATTAACCTTTCATCCTCCTGCTTTCAATGAGCTAGACTAATGTTTCATTTAATATATTCTGTCTTTTGATCAAATAACAAATGAGTCAAGTTCAGAAATATAGTCTCTGACTTTGACTGTTTCATACATGTGTACGTTACTGCGCACAATGCTCCTGTTGGTGGTAGTGACCTATAATAATGAGAAACACATTCTAACACTATTTGTGTATGTTTAAAAAGAAGCAGGAAGTTGCTGGTTCACTGTCTACAGTTGTGTTTTTTTCTGCATGTGGTACATCACAGAAATTAAACACTGTCTGTTTTGAATCAGAAAGTATTTTACCCGCAGAACAGTTTTATGTTTAGTCTAACATGGCATTTTCAGACTTACAATTCACAAACAAAACACAACAGGAAGTCGCAACTCTCAGTTTGAGAAAATCAACCTCCAAATAGACACAAATATTGCTATGCACACATGATACTGACCAAAATCCTACAAGACCACATGCCATGGTGTACTTTCAGGGCATTGTTTGGTTAATATGCTGAATTTAAAATGGTGACTCATATCGCACTGTCAGCCGCCACAACCCTGCGATGACCTCTAGTTTATATTCTCTTTCTCCTTGCTCACTTTCTACTTGCTCCCTTGTTTTTAGATGATGCAGGGATGAGGTCATGGTAAATCTAATTCTATGACAGGATTGTGCTGCCAGCTGATAGACATTCAGAGCCAAGTGTAAAAACATTACTCTACTGGCCTCCCCTCTGACTGAGGCCATATTCAGACCAAGGCCTCTGGTTTAGGAGTGCTAAAAGATGTTTGTCAGCAGAGCATATTTTAGAGGTGAATTTATGTGAAATCTGAAAAGTTGGCTTCCTGTGAATGATTTGTTTATCTGGAACAGTCTCAAAGAGAAATCATTATCTAAATCTTAACAATATTCCTGATCAGCAGTCTTCAATTCACCATTAAAAAAATGCTTTATATCTTTCTGCATACATGCAGTTTTCTTATCATTAGTTAACATAATAAAGCATCACATTGAGGATTACACAGAAACAAGATAATCTGGCTTCATTTATTTAAAAATGGACTTGGCTCACTTTAAATGTTGTCGGCAAATCAGAATTTTTGTTTGGCTCTAATTGTGGTTAATGAGCTACACTACAAACTTTACTGGTTCTTCCAAATGATCAAGGACACATTTGTTTTCATTCTGAACTACATTTGTTGTAACAAGCATGCCCACATCTCAAGTGGTGTAACCATATAAACATATTTTAGTGTGAAGAAACATGTACATCAGCATCACTGCAGTCTGTATAAGATAGTATCTATTACTGGATTTGAAAAGGTAACTCTACTTAAAGAATGATGTAACCATATGTTTTTCTACGGTTATATTATATTTCTATCACTTCCTGTCTTTCAGGACGGACAGAGGGCAGCCCTGTGTATGGACTCTGAGCAGGCCAGATGGAAACAGAACAGACCCGACATGAGACGGAAGAAAGTCTGATATTAGCACAATTCGGCACATCTCGCAACATCTCTCACAAACTCCAGAATGGAGGCCAGCCTTCAGAGGAAGACTCTCTGCAGATCACTGGGGATACGAACTGGAACCATTACAAGCCTAACACAGGTGCTAACTCCATGAAGAGGCACAGGGAGACCTGTGACAACCCTGCTTCAGAACAAGGGCTGTTCAATCAAGGATCCTACATGATGAATGGAGAATTGATGAATGGAGAATTGAAGCATGCACTCAGTGAGCAGTCCTTACTGGTCCACCAGCCCAAGAAAATGAAAGTAGATTCTGACGTTAAAGGCAATGACGACACGAGCTCTGGTTTGGTGGACAACTTCCCGGAATTGACAAAGGCAACAGAATTTGAATGCAGTTCTCCACAGACAGAAATCAAGTTAGATAAGAGGAACTGTAATTTTCCTAATGGAGAAATTTTCTGTTTACCACGAAATAAACAAGTTCCAAATGGTGCTCTCTCATCCCCCTCAACCATAGAAAGCACTCCGGGTGACCTGTTAGAGAAAACCTTGTCTCAGTATTATCCTGAGCATGTGTCAATTGCGCCCCAAACATCTGGGTCACAATTAGGTGCTGTCAATGATTCACTGGCAAATAAGCTATCCAGTGAAGGTGCTCAACCCTCCCCTTTAACCTCAGGATTGCCCAGTACAGCACAGATGCCTGACTCACAGCAACATCAGCCTGGGGCATCTGGAAATGCCGAAGGAGGCAACAATTATAACTCTCTCAACTATGTAGTAAATGGATACCCCAATAATTTTGGAGCAGACCACCAGCAGCCGCAACAACAGCAGCAGCAGCCACTATCCTATGCTGGTCAGGAGCTGATCTCACCTACAAATAATGCCAATAGCTCACAACAACATCAAAATGGTCCACTGTGTTATCCAGATGACACAAATCCTCAAGGTATATACGCGAAAGCCCACCAGGAGTTTAACCACACCTCTTTTCTAGAGCACGGTAATCCCCTACAGGCAGCAGAGGGAGGTGAATATGGATCTTTTCCAAACTCCGGGATACAGAAGATGGGGCAAAGTGAGAAACCTGGATGTGGTCAGCGTCCACACCATGGCAGTGACAGGGGCCTTCAATATGGACATCAACAGCAGAACTTTCAAGAAAATGCTGGGAACCCAAATAGAGCTGACAGTGGTAGACCCATTGGGCCCAGTGTCCAACAGCCACATCACACTGGGTTAGAAAATGGGAGAGAGAACACGAATCAGCAGAGAGCGGACCTAACATCTTCAACTCCCAACCTGAGAGGCTGGGGAGACCTGAATTCTCCACATTCCCAGCAGCAATCAGCAAGTGCCCCAACATCTCAGGCACAAGAGCAGGACATGTGGAGGGGCTTCCCTGCTAAGCCTCAGTCAGAACAGCAGACTGCTAACCCCCAGATTCATGGCCAGATGTTAGAGCCAAACCCAGAGCAAAGATTCCAGACACAGGGAGTTTTCACAGACAGGAACCAGAGCTCTAACAGCTTCCAGAAGAAACAGCAAGACTGTCTACCAGCCCAAATGCACTGTGCTACATCCCAGCACAACACTGCCCCTGAGTGGCAGCAATCCAATTCTAAAGCACCTCAAATGCAGCAGGCTCTACCCCCAAAAATGCCTGAGCAGCATAAGTTCCCTCAAAATCAGCAGGCAGGCAGCCGCTACCACTCCCAGATACAGTCAGAGCACTTATGTGAAGACACTGACCTCCAGGATATACTGTCACCTGGGTTTTTAGCAACACAGCAACAGCAACAACAGCACTGTCAACTTCAACGTCCACTGTCCCACCCACCACAATTTGAAGCACAGCAACTCAAGTCTCCCATTTACAGACCTCACAGTCAGCCTCAGCCAGGCCAACAGCAACTGCAACTCAACCAGCCTCTTCGAAACAATTCTGCCCAACCCAACATCCAGCACAGTGACCATGCAACATTCAGTTACAATAACACAACAGAGATGCAACAACCACAACATCATCAAAGGCAGTATCTGCCGAACTCAGGCAGCACTAACCTCAAGCAATTTCAACCACAGCAGCCTAACAACTGTCACCAGCCCAATCATGTGGACTTTCCCCAGACCTCTACACAGTCACAACCTCACTTACCACAAGGTGCGTTAAACCAACAGGTGACATCACAGATGTATCCCAAAGCTGAACCACAGCTGAAGGCATCTTGCACTCAGTTCCAAAGGGGACCTCGACTACCTCCGGGACCTGTGGGTCACCATGTAGACTTTCAGAGGCATGCAGCCCTGCGTATGCACTTGTTACAGAGGCAAGAACGCCAGGGCCCTCCTCATCTCTCTCAGAGCTCTGGTGACCCCAGACTTCCTCTGAGAGCTGTGAAGATGGAAAACGGACCCAGATTTGAGGTGCCTAGTTCTCAGCAGCAGGAGCAGCAGTTGCAGATGCAAGAGGCGGGCATGGGTGGAATGAAAGTCAAGCAAGAAAATCAACAATCCCTGTGTGAACAAAGCAAGAGTCAAGGGAGCATCCTGGCCTCCATGGAACAAAGCCTGAGGCAATACCAGCTTTCACCTGTCTTTGAAAAGAAATCCTTTGTCATCAATTCATCAAATAAAGTCAAGGTGGAATCTTCTGGGCCTGTCACCATCCTGTCAACTAACACTGATGTGACTGGAATAGAATCCTCAGCAGGTTACACGTCTACTGTAGCCCCAAAAAAGACACCCGACACCACCCCTAAGAAGGAACAACTCCTACAAAGTTTTGTGGAATCTCCTATGAAGCTATTGGATACCCCTATAAAGAATCTTTTGGATACCCCCATGAAAACACAATATGACATTGCATCTTGCCACTGCGTTGGTGAGTCTTACAATGTTGGTCATAAAACATGATTGATCAGTTGAAATATGAATATTAACACATTTTGCTTTATGATATTTAGAGCAAATCAGTGAGAAGGATGAAGGCCCATACTACACTCACTTGGGGGCAGCGCCCAGTGTTGCTGCTATACGGGAGAAGATGGAGAAAAGGTTAATCACTAATTTGTTCTGAATTTATTGCGTTACATAGCTACATTATACTTTTATGTATTATTTTCATTATACGTTTTTTTAATGCCTCTGTCTTCTTTTGAAGGTCTGGCCTGACTGGTCGTGCCATCCGAATTGAGAAAGTAATATACACCGGCAAAGAAGGAAAAAGTACACAAGGGTGCCCCATAGCTAAATGGGTATGAACTATTTGTCATTTGAGATGTAGAAAAATTGGCTACCCTTGCATTTCCTTCAAACATTTTTTGTATGCACTTATTTGTTTTACCTGTCATGTTTCAGGTGATTCGTCGATCCAGCACAGAAGAGAAGCTACTAGTGTTGGTAAGGGAACGCACAGGTCACAGATGTGAGACAGCCTGCATCATTGTTGTAATCCTGGTCTGGGAAGGCATCCTACCCAGTCTGGCAGACCGCCTCTACCTCGAGCTGAGTGAAACTCTAACAAAGCATGGAGCCCTCACCCAGAGACGCTGCGCTCTTAATGAGGAGTAAGTGACAAAACCACAAAGCTCAAATTTGTTGAAGTGGGCCACATTTCATGGTGACATTTTGTAAATTGATAAATAGTTCTTTGTAGTCTTCTGATTTTGTATGAAGGGAAAATGTAGGTATTTCATTTGTTCTGTTGTAAAGTTTCTAATTTCTGATCTATTACTAAATTCTCAGTCATCAATGTGAATCAGAGAGTTGGACAACAATAACACATTGACACTTTTTGTCCCATCCTTTCAGGAGGACCTGTGCATGCCAGGGATTGGATCCTGAAGCCTGTGGAGCATCCTTCTCCTTTGGCTGCTCCTGGAGTATGTACTACAACGGGTGCAAGTTTGCCCGGAGCAAAATCCCAAGAAAATTCAAGCTACTAGGAGATGATGTCAGAGAGGTATGTTATTGGTATTAACAAAATTATTCTAAGTGCAGATAATGGTTATATTGTGTGTGCTAATTAACGTAATAATGTGCTAATTTGCTAATTAACGTAATGACACTAAACATGTTTGTCCTTCAGGAAGAGAAACTGGAGCACAACTTTCAAAATCTGGCAAACACACTGGCTCCCTTGTATAAAACTATGGCGCCTGAAGCTTATGGAAACCAGGTGAATACATCTGTACATTGTTTTGGTGGCTAGATGACTTTCACATCTAATAGATAACACCAATGTTATTCACTTCAGCTCCTCTTGCACCGGTTTTAATGTTGTGTACACTGTTCAAGGGGTATTTTTAAAAGTCGCACATTATTTTGTAAAGATTTTTTGAAGACATTTATAAACTCTTGATTAGCTTGTTCAGATTTCCTTCTTCTTTGTGGCCATAGGTGGAACATGAACATAGGGCACCAGATTGTCGTCTGGGATTTAAGGAGGGCCGTCCCTTCTCTGGGGTCACTGCTTGCATGGACTTCTGTGCCCACGCTCACAGAGATCTCCACAACATGCAGGGTGGCAGCACTGTGGTAAGCAGAATTTGAAACATGCATCCATCTAAGTATGCTGTATTTGTTTGGGGATAAAAGAGATTAGATATAGAGACTCAGAAGACATATTAAGCTGTACTATAACACCTAATCAGTCATTTTACAAACCATATATAAACAACAAAAACTCACTATGTATTTGCCTTTTTTCCAGGTGTGTACATTAACAAGGGAGGATAACCGAGAGATTGGAAAGATACCAGAGGATGAGCAGCTCCATGTCTTACCTCTTTATAAGGCTTCCAACACTGATGAATTTGGCAGTGAGGAGGGCCAGCAGGAAAAAATAAAGTCAGGGGCCATCCAAGTCCTCAGTGCCTTCCGCCGCCAGGTGCGCATGCTTGCAGAGCCCGCCAAGTCTTGCCGGCAAAAGAAACTGGATGCAAAGAAGGCAGCTGCCAACAAGAATGCCATGTTGGACAGCTCTAATGATAAGGCAGAAAAGGCTCTCCTGGCCAAAGCAAAAGCTGGCACTTATGAGCCCTTTGCTCAAAGCACTCATATGGCAGGTAGTGTAACATTCATACCAATACATTTTATAAAATGTATATTGAACTTGTTATTTCTTTATTGGGGTCAAATTACCAACAAAAAAAATGACACTAAAAAACTAATCATTTTCTGGGTCTTGTTTTCCAGGACCTATTCCAGGTGCTATGGGAGCAACCCTACAGTCAGGTCAGCCACCACACCCTCTTGGGTCCCATCCTCAGCAACTACAGCATCATGGCATTCTTCCTCCCTATCCCGGCTCAACAAATGCTACTTTCACCAGATTCCCCAACCATCCTGGTACATTTACTAGCACTTCCAGGCCGGGAAGCATGTACCCCCCTCAGCCACCAACACCAGCCAGTCCTTATCCTTCACCGCTCCATGTACCAAACTCCTACATTAATGGATCAAATCGTCCATACCAAGGTTATCAATGTAATGGAGGAATGCCCCTTGACAATTACCATCCATACTATGTTTCAAACCCAAAGCACCTGGACATGTATCGACAACAGCGGCCGGCGCTTTACTCAGAGCAGCAGTACAGTGTTCATCAACGTTATGAGGTCAATTATCCACCAAGGTATGGTGAACCAGGTTTGCAGGTCAATGGTTACAATGTCAGCGGCATGAGACCAGTTCACCCCATCAGACCTTACGGCCCTTATAGTCCTAATAGGGCTTCAGACCCCCGGTTTATGGACCCCCTCTCGAGAGCACCCTCAGTCCATGGAGGCCTAGATTATACAACAGCAGTTAGCAAAAGCAATCAGTTTGGAGAATACCCAAATCCATACCTGTCCCAGAGCCCTCAAATCTTACCCCCAGGTCAAGATCCCTTCCATATGCAAGTCAAGACAGAGATGGGTATGCCTGGCCCACAGATGGTTTCTGCTCAGCTCAGTGGTGGGAGTTTAAACCCTGAAACACAATCAGGGTTAGCTTTGCCCAATGGGAGCTTCATGGGTTCCAGTATTAAGCAGGAACCTGGAACACCACAGACACCCACCACCCCACAAAAGCCTGAGATGTGGTCAGACAATGAGCACAACTTCTTGGACCCTGAGATTGGTGGAGTGGCAGTGGCACCCAGTCATGGCTCTGTCCTTATAGAGTGTGCAAAACGGGAACTCCATGCCACAACACCCCTGAAAAATCCAGACCGAAACCACCCAACACGCATCTCCTTAGTCTTCTACCAGCACAAAAACCTGAACGAAGCCAAGCATGGCTTGGCATTGTGGGAAGCGAAGATGGCAGAGAAGGCTCGAGAGAAGGAGGAAGAAGCAGAGAGGAACGGTGGTGAGGGGACGCCTAGCAAGGGCAGCAAGAAGGGGGTGAAGCGTGAGCATTCAGAACCAACAGAACCCACAGGAGAGCCTCCTTATAAGCGTTTTATCAAGGCACTAATGGAAGGTTCTTTGTCAGGCACAACGAACACATATGTCAGTACAGCTCCGTACGCCTTCACCAAGGTCACAGGGCCTTACAGTCAGTTTGTATAGAAACACTCAATGACGGTGCTCTATCTATTAAAAAAAGACCACAGGCACCAATGCCCTCTAATCGCCTTGAGCTGCGCCGTAAAAGGAACCTGTAATCAGATGAGATATAAATCACCTTTTACATCAGGTTTTTCACCTCTTTAACAATCAAGCTTTACTAGTTGACCCTACTAAGGATGTATTTATTTTTGTTTGGTAAATTTTGCAAGATACACAGAATCTTTGGTGCTTTCAGTCTGATACATAAGGATCTATTTTAGCTGGAAACAAAGTTTCATTTTTGGTGGCTTTATTTTTCTTACAAAATTTTGGAGATATAATCTTGCCATAAAACACTGACTTTGTAAATGACAACATTCACGGTGCTAAAGTGTGTGCTTGTTACCTTTTATTTTGATTCAAAAGCCTTCACACTATACAGTCTACAAGTGACACTCACTTGTCAACAGGACACTGAAAATATCATCCCACTGTCAGATCATCAGCATCACAATGGATTTTGGCAAGTCAGTGTTTCTTAGAGCACTTTTGATAACAAGAGTTAAATTTTTGGGGAGAAAAAAAAAGTTTTGGTAATACATTTAAATCATAAAATTTGGTTGTACTGTATTGCTGCATTGCAAATAATTAATTTTTATGCATCACTAAAGTTACATTCATGAATTTACAACAGGGGTTGTATGAAAAACCCATGAAACTGTTTCAAGTTCATGCAAAACAATTTTTTTAGAATATCATTATGTCGGTGCTTCTTCACTTTCCTGTCATTTATACTGTAAATTGAGCCATTATTATGGTGCATTTTTAACATTTTGAGAAAAAAAATCTACATGTTTGTGTTTTTTTAGGTTATTTTTCCAGGTTTACTGTGTTGTCAACGACTGTTTTTAATGTTCCTTACTGCAGGTTCATTGAACAAACCTGGATTGTGAATATTACATGTAGTTTTATGTCTGTGGTGCTTAGTATGTGCTTTTTATACACTGAGGAACATGAAACAGGGTAAGCTCAGTGTCAGTTTCAGAGGGCAGCTGGCTTGCTGTGGGGTCTTTAATTATTGTAATCTAACTGTAAGATAAACATGTGAGATTTGTACAGTAAATTAATTTCCCTTTTTGGAATTACTGTTATAGATTTTGTGTTGTAAAGAATGCTAACAGCCTGTTTCATTGTATTTCTTTGGGTTTCAACTGTTTTTATTTCATAAGGTGCTATTCAACCTACTAGAAACATACAATGTGAGACTCTTTAGGCAATGAGAAGGCTTTTAAATAATGTACAGTACAAACCAGTCATATACCTCAAAACTAGTTTGGCAATAGGATTATAACATATTTTTCTTTCTTCATTTGTATTTTACTCTCAAAATGTTAACAGTAAAAAATTCAGGCCACCAAAAGGCATAAAAAGTTCATTTCTTACTTTCTTATCAATCTGCGAGAAAGTATTACTTGAACTTGGATCTTTGATATTACTGTAAAATCAGGGACATTTTCAACTAATTTTGTGTTCATCTTCATTGCCTGTATTCATCTTGTCTTTTTCACATTCAGGGACTTGCCATTGCATCCTGAATCCCAACACGATTCTTCTCTACTTCACAGAAAAAGAAAAAAAAAAATTTTGTGAGCAAAAAGATGCTTTCCTGCAATTTTTCTACTTATTTTTTAGCCAGTAGGATGGTGGTAATCTTTTAAAAGTAATCTGAACATATATGCACTGAGTTGACTAAAGGGAAAGATATTGACTAAGTGAAAAGCAATTTATTTGCTTTTGCAACAAGGCAAGACCAGGGCAGTGAATAATGTAGTCGCACATATTTGTGCCTGTGTATAGTTAAATTTATTTATAACCACTAAGCAATTGTATAATGATTTCTTCCCTGTCTATTTGATTTAATTAATGCGATTTATATAATTGAAAGACATTCACGTTATAGTAACAACTCACCCCACTCCTCTACATATTCATTTTCTGAAAGCACTTCGTTTCTTTTTCAGGAAAAAAAAATGTAATAAAGAATTACAAAACACTTTATTTAAACAGATTGTATATGTGTTAAAAAATAAATAAATTATGTCACGTTGTACATACCAAGAATTTGTATTGCAGGAGTATAACTCATTCTTTGATGTTGTTGTAGGTTCTCTTTGTTCTGTCAAACTGACCCGCGGCTCCTCATAAATCAGATTATTATTATTTTTTTCCTTAAATCCGGGTTAACAGAACGATAATGGTTAGATTATCCAGGAAGTTTTTGTAAATAACACACTCACTGTCACAGCAATGTTTACAGTTATAGTATCATGTTAGCTCAGTCATTAGAAGTTCTAGGTTTTTCTTTCTTTCTTTTTTTTACTGTTTTGTAAAAATAAATCTACACACAAAAATGTTGAATTTCGTTGTACAGGACCCAGCTACAGTAGCAGGTTGATGCTGAAAAAGCCAAGGTGTCGTAAGATATAGCGGGTTAAAAGCATAGCCATACTTGAAGATGCTTCGGGGTGTTTCTGAGTGAGTCAACGTTACTTGAATGACTTTCTAGGCTTAACCTGTGCACTGCATGTGCTCAGCTCAAAGGTTAAGCTGGCAGTTCATACACACTTGGTCTTTTTGCAGTTAGACACTAAAGGTATAACAAAAAAATGTGCAACTTCTCGCCTGTCATTTTACTTTTCAAGGCTTCCCTAGTTCTCCTGAAGTTTGGTATGCTACAATTAAGGATGGGTATTAATACTGTAAGTATTGTAATGTACTAAGTGCAGTTTATTTGAAAGCTGTTTATTATATCATTCCTGATATTGCTGATATGTGGGTGTTTTTTTAATAAAATTTATATTTATTTAAAGCAATTTGATTTGTTACTCCAAGTTAATACCAATGTCTAAATTTTGTGCATTATTATCCACATTTAGACTTTTTTTTTTTTTAAATGTAGAGTTACAGATGAACCTGAAAAGAGATCACATTATGTTCACACTTCTTTTTTTTATTTTTTATTTACCAAAACAAGAAAAAAATAATCACATACAAATTGCACTGTGTTTGTGGCCTGAAAGAACAAACCAATTATAGTTGTAAAGGCAAATTAGAGCATTACTATTAGTCTTAAACAGGCCTGGACCTTGACATTGGCCACAAAAATTCTGCAATACATATACAACATAATTTCCAATTTAATAGAAAGGAGATCTGTTATTTTTTGCTCTAAATTATAGTTTGTATTGCCAAGAATAAATCAATCTGGAGTCTAACATGACACCCAAAAACACATAATTTCTGGTTCTTTACGAAGAATTACAAAACTACATATATTTACTGACTCATTGTCAGTGCACTGGGTATTTTTCTCTTCCATCTTCAACAAAGTATTAAATGTAGATGGCACTTCATACAGCTGAGACTGAGTGCTTACCAAAAATAAATCCCACTGCATACAAAAGATGCTGCAGAATTGGTAGTGCTTCATTAGACGTTAAGACGTTTTGACAGTTTCCACGTTGTTTTGGAGGGGCTTCACACAAAATGCCACTTGTCCACTGTGGAACAGAAAATGTAGAAAGACGTAAACATTTTGAAACATAACTATAAATAACCCAAGATTCAATATTTGCTCACCCTCTGGAGACACAGGATGTGCACTGCCAAATAGAGGGGCCTGGGGAACCAAAAGATAAACATGACAATTACCAAACCTAACCCTACTGCAGGTTAATATGCATTGTGTTTGCTTTCGACATAGTTCAACAGCAGCTATGGAAGCTCTCACCGACTGGACTACATCACTGGCCTCGTCAGCACTGCATTTGAATGGGCTATCGCAGCAAGAGATGTTTTTGCTGAGCAAGAGAAAAAGAAGTCAGTAGTGTTCATTACGCTTTCATAACCAATTACACTTGTACATCACGCACATACACGCAGCAGGGGTTTCATCTCCACTAACTTACCATTCAATCCCTTCAGCATTTGTTTGCTTCTGCACTAGTGCCCTCCAGTGCTCGTGCGTGGACTTAATGATCTCAACTGCAAAGTCCTATCAGCAGAAAAAAAAAAAAAAAATCAAGTGTCAATTTGAGCCTATTCACTTTTAGCCACTACAACTGCAACCATATGGACTGCACCACCAGCTGTCATGTCTTATCTCTCTACGTATCATTAAAAAAAGGCACTGACCTTGTCTTTGAATTGTCCATTGAATCCAAATTGATTCTCCGGCTTTCCATCAGGCACCTTGTATTTCCTAAACCAGTCAACAGTAGCCTCTAAATGACCCGGTCGGCTCTTGCGGACATCCTCTATGTCTGAGGTAAACACATTCAACAGCATAAGCACCTTTTTTTTTTTTTAAACCTTAGTTTCAGTGAAATTAATTTGCACTATGTTTACACTTGGTATACAGCTAAAAATTACCTAATTGAAAAGGTTATAGTTAACAATTCAACCTTTAAGAATATAGTTTAAAAACTGCATTCAACATGATGTCTATGCTTTGAGAACACACATTATGTTTTGAGGAGAAACATTTAATACAAACAAAACCATGTTGATAATAAAAACTTTACATGGTAGGAACTACAGTAAGTGTTTTAACTACAGAGCGTTAGTTACTGTCTGAGCTGCTGACCTTCTCGCAGGACGTCTGTGTTGGATATACAAACATAATCAACTACGTGTGAGATGGGCAATGCAGACCTGCAGAGACTGGCTAGGTAGCTAATCTTAAAGGATTATTTCCATTACTACTCATCTGTACCATTACGCTTGTATTGATTTTCATGTATGGAACAGAGATGTAGTTATTATATCCATGATGTATATAAAATCCTGCACCAAATGTCCGCAGTGTAAAGAATAAATCAGTTTAAGACTGACTGAAAATAAGAACTCTCAATAATTTGTTTAAAACACCCACTGTTTAGGATTTTGGCATCCGGGTCTTTCGCATTGATTGCAATGACCTTCCAGTCCATTTCACCCTCATCAATCATGGCCAGGATGCCGAGCACTTTTACTTGGATCACCTGACCTGGAGAGCACACCTGAGGAACAGGTCAACAGATTACAGAGAATACGAATGTGTATCATGTATTGATGTGCATTATATAAAAACATAAAGCAGTGTTACCTGGGTGCCAATGTCACAAACGTCAATGGGATCATTATCACCGCAACACTTTGTTTCTTTGTCTTTGTGGTTTGGGTCCTCCCACGTCTTTGCCGAGGAGCGGTTCAAAAACATGTAAACAACAAAAGTTTTCTTTTCAAAACTTTTCACCACTGACTGACAAAATATATAAATACATACAAATGAACTCACAGGAATAAATATAGCATTACATGATCAACATGTGAACAAAAAAATTGTACTTTTAACGACTTATGTTCTCTTGCAATTCAGACCTCGTAAAGCTGTGTTCACACCCAACACGAAGCAAATTTCATGAGAAGACGCAAATTTGTATGCAAGTGTACACATCGTATTGCAAAAACCAATCAGCGTTGAGATTCCCAGATGTTGCTGAGGAGGAGAAACAAAGGACAAGCTTATCATCGCCACCTGTGACCGTCCAGAGATTTATGACACAACTTTGACTCTGCACTGGGATAAAACCAAGACAAGGCGCCATATTCGCCGTTTCTGGAACTTCCACAACAAGTAAAACGTAGCAATAATTATGATCTCGTTCACTGTCGATAGTGGAAGTTGTTGCAGTTTTCAGGAAGGATTATCCTTATTGGCTGTTGATCGCGAATAGCCACATATGACGATATCTCCAAAATCATCCAGCAGTGTGAACACAGATGCTACGTTGTGTATTCCTCACCTGTGGAAGTGCCCCGTAGTTCCAGATGTAACCTTTATGGGGAAATATGTTGGCAACGTATCGAAGTTTTCCTTTCTTCACGTCCTGTTTGATGGGATTCAGCAGTTCCTTTGTCGCAATCTGGGAATTTAATCAATTACAAAGGTGCATGTACTGATGTGTGTGCATGTGCTTCTTCCAGGGCTGAAAGAAAATAGTTTCCCTAGCTTTATACCTCGGCTACTTAGGTGTGCAGTAGCTGAGAGGCGCTGGTTTTCTAACTCCAGAAAAAGGCACATAACTGGCGCCTCAGGGGGCATTTTAAATGTAATGTAATATCTTGTGGGGAAGTATGTGTGGAGTATCAGTTACAACAGGTATTGCCACTTTAAGTGCTGACCTAATCACAAATAAATATCCTCAAACCATCACAGTGTTATCTAACTTATAAATATAAATATAAATAAAATGATCCCTACAAATACAGTCTTTGCAGATGTACAATGGATTTTTATTTTTACAAAAAACATATTAATATGAGACTGAATCAGTAGTAGTCTCAGATATAGTAGAACTGCAATAATTATCTAAGAAAAGTAATATAACCAGTATACTGATGGATATATCATATCTACACTTACCTCCATTTTCGCATTTGACCATCGGGGTACTTCAACCACCATGTTATAAAGCACCTGAAAGCAAACAAGACAGGCTAAGCATGTACTAAGGTGAACATTTACAAGTTGAAAAGCTGAATTTAGATTTATGAATTCAACAGTACCTCACTCTCGTTTTTCTTGGGTCTTTTAGCTGGCACATCATTTCCCTAAAAAAGAAAAAGAAAAAAGAAATTCTTAAAAATTGTGGTTTGAATATTAAATTGAAGTAAAAACTAAAACATTTAGAGAGTTACCTGCTCGGTGTCTGCGACCAGTGGAATATCATGGAATGGTGAAATGTATTTTCCATCAGAGGTTTCTAAAAATGAATAAATAAAATGTTTTGTTTATTTTTTTTAAATCTCAATACATGGAAATATATTTCACAATAGAATCCATTTGAAACTCTCAGACTCTTTAAGGTTATAAGAATGATCATATTGCCCATAAGATAATATCACACTGATGCACTGAACATATGTTCTCTGCACTATAAACTAAGGCCTTATATCATTCCTTTATCAAAATCACAACTGTCATAGAACAACATGTCATAGCTGTTTAAAAATGAATACCGCAGGATGTTTGCACAGCTGTTATGGGGATAGTTCAGACTTATACTGAGCTTTCTTCTTGAAAACCGAGAAAACTCCATCACTGATGTTGACCATCCAACCCTCAAAAAAAACTGGACTGGGCTTATTTGCAAACATGTAGACTGAGATCCTCTGACATGTCCCTCTCCAGGACTCTTAGATCCAGACTAAACACCACAAAACACTTTTGCCTAATTAAATCATAACAGTGTGTAAATAATTGTCAATTATATTCTTTTTCACTTAAACACATTCCCTTAGAATGATTGGAATGGCTTATATGTCATTTCATTGTAATATTTTTTATGTATTTATGCTGCTAGGGAAGCACTTTGTAACTGATTATTATCACACAAAATCTTATTACATTTTTTAATAAATCTTAATGACACACATATGCAATCATTAACCTCTGCATTTAACAATGTAGTGAAATTAACAAGACTGTCTCTTTGCTGGAGGTTGTTCTGTGACCTATAACCACGTGACCAAGAAACAGGAAGTAAAACCACGTGAGGATGATGCACTTGCACCTCTTCCCTTCCTTCTGCATATGTACGAGCATGATGCATCTATACACAGTGGATGTGAAGGAGCATAACCTCGTTCACATACACTGTGTATAGGAACTTCTATATACCGTGGATGTGAACGCGTGAACATAGAACACGGCACGTGCAACTCAAAGGTCAACCTGGTAGTCGACCTGTCCAGTGCCCAAACAACCATACCGTGCCAAACCGTCTCGTACCAGGCAATGCAAAGGACACACATGGTTCCTTTCATAATGGCGGCAGTAAACTTACTAAAATAAATCCGGTAGTCGGGAGAGTTGGGGTGTCCTCTCTGCTCTGTGTGATAGTGCATGGTGTTTCTCACACACCACAGATGAGACACGACTGCTGCTTGTGTGACGACTTTGTTACGAGGAGCTGAAAATGAGCCGAAGACTGTCAGCAGGCAGCTGAGCGAGGAGCGAGGCGGCAACCGTCTCATTATCCCCTCTTCTATCCCCTCGGTTCCTGTTTCCCGTCCTCCACCTCCTCTCCTCCACCTCCTCCCGCAGCCACCGACGTCAAGCCCAACGTGGTGAGACTGGCGCGGCCGGACAGGGATTTTCAAAATAAAAGCTTGTGGTGGCAACGGGAGGTGGTTGAAGCTCAGTCTCTTCAATTTACTGTTCAATTCTTTTTATTTATTTATGAATGAAAATAGCATCAAGCCATAAAGGCACCACGTGGATTGGTTTGTACACAGTATTTAGCATTGTCATTATTTATTAATTATTGTATTTCAATATTTTATTTGAGCTTATTTTTAATATATTGTACACCCA
>OOFC01019677.1:5570-21527 GCA_900323345.1 Pseudochromis fuscus
TGACAGCGAGTGTGTACGAGTGTTGGCATCCCGAGCCAGTGCTACACACACACACACACACACACACACACACACAGACACAGCTGTCATTTAAAGGTCGTAGTTTTAAAGGAGAAGTCCCACATTTTATTTTTCTCGCTGTAGATTTTACAACATGGACATACACTGTTATTTTACCTCTTTTTAGGAAAAGTGTTGATGATTGTAGAATCACTATCCAGCCAAATCATTTCACAATATAGTATACTTCCATCCACCTGTCAATCAGCCTGCCGTTAGCAGCACAGTTCAGATTACCACCAGAAAACACTGACAGAGTGTAGTAGCAGCTGTAGTAGTGATCAGTAGTTTGTTGGAACAGTATCATTAGTTAGTTCTGGAACAAACTGCTGGTTACTGTGTTACAGTTTTTACAGAGTGTCATTGAACATGGCATCAGTTCTGTTGCTAGGTGACGATAAACAAATGTCTGTTGGAGCTGGATGGTGTTCAGCGGGCTTGTTGTTTATGACCTACGGTAGCTGTGCTCTGTTTTACATTAACGGAAAGAGTGCTGAAGGTGTCGTGGTTTCTTTTTGGAGAGATGCTACAGTACATATTTCTATTCTTAGCTAGCAACCTTAGCTAGCTGTGGTGTTTCATTGTCTTTCAATGGTCCAATAAAATTTCCAACTGTTCTGTCCCACCTACATATCCTGTTTTTGTTGTAAATATGTCACAATACAGAAGTCAGATCCTCTGGAGATGATGTTTCAGGTGGACTTCAACAATATTAGCTGACTGTTAGAAATTTTAACACAATGTTAGCAACATTAGCCGACTTTTAGCCACATTAGCTGACTGTTGGCAATAGTTACCTTTCCAGTGGATTTGACTCCCTTCCAAACGCAGAAGTAAACCAGTACCCAGACGGCCATCAGACACAACATGAGCTCCCAGTTCATCCTCCCTGGTTCATCCAGACCCGACGAGATGTTCAGGACTTTGTTCCTGTGCAGAAACACAAACACAACATCAGCAAGGGTTAAAAATAAAAACATAAAAACACACTGCACTGTTAGCTGATAATTTATTTGAATTAATTTAAGGCATAATTCAATTGAAACCAAGAAAGAATAAGAAAGAAGAAATCAGCTGAAAATATTGACTTTATATTTCAAAATGATGATAAACATTCTCAAAATACTGACTCTGTATTTCAAGTAATGATTTATTATCTCCAAATAATGTCTCATCTCAAATAAATGCTCAAAAATCATCTAAAAAAAATATCAAACAGAACAGAAAACAGCTGTGTAAACCCATTGTTAGCTTCAGGTTCTCTGACAATAATAAATCAAATACAAAACAAACAAAATTATCCATTAAAATAATAACAGTTTGTAGAAATAAATCCATTTACTTCATTATCTCTTTTTTAATCAGGTTTTTAAAATATATTTTAATGTTGTTTTTTAAATCAAATTGAAATATTTAGCATTGGGACACTTTGATACAAGGCGGCTCAGCAACAAAGTTTAACTCGACCACATTCAAGACTCACTCCCAAAACTCGATGATGGGCGAGCGGGCGTTGGCGAGCTCGGCGCAGGTCATGTTGCCAGTGCCGACCGTGACATTGGCAAGACTGCCATTCTTACAGTCCTGGTGGCGGAAGATCTCAATGCAGCTGGCTGTGTTCCACTCGTTGTCGCATGTCGACCATGGGAGTGTGGAGCTGAACGACTTGATCAGGTAGTAGAAGCCCCAGGCTAACACCATGATATAGTAGGTGTTACAGAAGAACACGATCACCATGGAGGCGTAACCCAGACCTGTGGAGGACACAAAAAAACAAACAAAAAACACACATTTACGGGGAGCTGATGGAAACTGATCAGGTAACCAACGTGCAGATGGAAGGAAACTGAAGCTTTGAAGAAATCATGTCCCAAAGTCAACATCTTAATATCTGAAAATTACAAGGCAATGATTATGATCATTGAAATTTTAGGCATGATCAGGGGATGGCATACTGTCTGAAAAAAATCAAACATATCTCTGAGTTCTAAAAAAATCCCCACCTCTTATAATGGTTGAAATTCTTTCAAATGTATAACTAAATGTATAACTAAAACTGTTCAATATTACCAGATTTTTTGGAAAATTGACACACGGACATGGTTCTAGATGTTCTATACTGGTTCTAGATTTGGTTGTAGACTATTACTAAATGTTGTTTTAGACTGGTTCTAAATGTTCTTAACTGGTTCTAGACTGGTACTGGATGTGGTTCTAGCCTGGTTCTATATGTAGTTTTAGAATAGTTTCTTTTCTCTGCCAGGTTTTTTTCTAGGAGGTGTGGAGTTTGTATTAACAGCAAAGGGTTCTGACTGAATCAAATTCGAGGAAATTATAAATAAAGTCCTGTGTTTAATACAAGCCGGTCACATACAGAGGCTCAGGTAGAGATTCAGATAGAGGCCTCAGATAAAGGCCTCACATAGAAGCTCAAGTAGAGGCTTCACACAAAGGACCAGATAGAGGCCTCATACAGAGCCTCATACAGAGGCTCAGGCAGAGGTCTCAGATAGAGTGCTCAGGTAGAGGCACAGGTAGAGGTCTCAGGTAGAGGTCTCAGATAGAGGCCTCAGGTAGAGGCTCAGACAGAGCCTCAGATAGAGGCTCAGGTAGAGGTCTCAGGTAGAGGCCTCAGATAGAGGTCTCAGGTAGAGGCTCAGACAGAGCCTCAGATAGAGGCTCAGGTAGAGGTCTCAGGTAGAGGCTCAGACAGAGCCTCAGACAGAGCCTCAGGTAGAGGCTCAGGTAGAGGTCTCAGATAGACCCTCAGATAAGGCTGGAATTGACAAAGATTTTCTTTCTAATGTTATTTTTTCAGTTGATCAATATTTGCTGCTTTGTTAGAAACATCTTTCTCCTTAAATAAAGTTCACCGTGAACTGGGTCAAACTGTAAATCAGTGTTTATGTTTACGAGTAGTGGCAGGATCCAAAACCCATAATGACCCTGAACTTCAGCCATGACCTGAGGACGCAATGCCTGGTGGCATGAGGTGTCTTCTTCCCTTAAACTGACAAAAAGTTAATGAGAAGTTTCCCTCAACACGGAGGTCATGAAAATGTATGTACAATGCGCTGGTGATGTTCAGAGGAGATGATCAGAGGAGCTTCATTGCTAATGCTATTTTGTAGTTTTTACTCAACACTTTGTAGTTTTTAACTAAAACCAGCGTGTTGGGTAAAAAAGTTAATTTTTCTGGGTTAATTTAACCCAGCATATAGTTAGTCAGTGCAACATTCACCAAGTTCTGGGTTAAAACAACCCAACATCTTTTAGTGTGCATGGTGCAGGACACATGGTGCAGGACACATGGTGTAGGACACAGTGTAATCTGGAGCTGATTTCTATCCTGCTCCCCAGATGAAAAGGTTTTACTGTTTCCTCTGAACTCTCCACTCCTGCTGATAAGTGAGCGGCGCGTTGACTGTTGCATTGTGTGTGTGAACGTCTGAAGGTGGAGCTCAGTCAACGATTCTGCTGAGGTGACGAGAAGGTCATCGATGTTAACAACGCCGTTAACAATCACATGGTTACCCGTAAAGATCAAACACTGATAAAAGCTCTGTGTGAAAAGTTAACAAAGATACACTGGAGTGAGGCGGCTAATTATCAGTCCTGAGTATGTGTGTGTGTGTGTGTGTGTGTGTGTGTGTGTGTGCCGTGTGTGTTGGCACGTACAGCAGCAGATCACAGATTATCACCTCCTGATAACCTTCCACAGAAAAATAAAGCAGAGTTTGTTTGATGCCATGTCCATTCAAACTCACCTACTGTGTGGATTTGTGTCTGTTGCCCTGGTAACGAGCCCCTGACACTTAATATAAAGATTTATTTGACTCCTAAATCCCGACATATATATATATATATATACAGCGCATATCTTTACACCGTATGTTTGTCAGAAGTGGGGATTAAAAATATGCTGGAAAAAATCTCACAGGACTACAACTGTCCATTTGGTCACATGATCATCCTCAGCAGGTGTCACAGAATTACACATGTTCCAACTTCCACTCTTTAAAGAACTAAATCCACTTCTGCAGAACAAAAAGTGACTCTACGCAGGTTCTATGCTGAGGAACATACTTTAAAGTTCCTCCTGAAACATCCTCTCCAGAGGATCTAATTGATGTATTGTGATGTATTTCCAACAAGAACGGCATATGTAGGCGGGACAAAATGTTTGGAGCAATTTGATTGGACCATTGAAACACAACCAAACACCACAGCTAGCTAGTTAACATTACTAGATAACTTATATGATACAGTAGTACTACATACTACACCCTGAAAAATGTTGGGTTGTTTTTACCCAGAACTGGGTGTCTATTGGACTAACTACATGCTGGATTCATTTAACCCATTGAGATGAGAGTTAAAAACAACCAAATAATAAGAAGTAAAAACAACTAAACATTGGGTAAAAGCAACAAAATGTAAAAACAGTCCATCTTGCTGGGTTGACTTAACCCAGCATGTGGTCAGTTCAATATTCACCCTGTTCTGGGTTAAAATAACATAACATTTTTTAGCGTGTAGCTAGTAACGCTGTTCATGTTAGCTTAGTCCATCTTTTATATACCGTCCAAAGCTGGACCCACATCACTGAAGACTCTGGACTGTGGACATCACTAATAAAGATGCGTTATTTTTGCACCTGTTATAAATTTCATCCATTTTCAACAACCAGATCACTAACTGTAAAGATGTAGCCATGGTGATCACATCCATTGGTTTGTGCTGTTTTAAAGTTCAGATTTTGGCATCTTGTTCTTTTGGGGGGGCCCAAAACACCAACATGGCCACATTCAAATACCAAACTCCCGGCTTCAGTCCACAAACCAGCAGGTGACGTCATGTTAGCTTCGTCCTTAGCTCTGTAGCTACATACCTTTGAACAGTGGAGCGATGTTCCACACGTTGATGCTGCCGGCCTTCATGAACTGACCGAGTGCGATCTCCAGGAAGAAGATGGGGATTCCTCCGACGAACACAATCAGCAGGTAGGGAATCAGGAAGACACCTGCAGGTGAGATACACAGTTTCAGCTGTTACGACACATTCAAGGACAATCAGACAACTGAAAACTGACCCTGAGGAGTTACAAAATGGATTGACAGGTGGATAGAAAGATGCTATTGGTGGAAATTGCTGTGGGCAGGATGATGAAAGTTATGTGATTTAAAAAAAAGAACAAATAGAAGTGAGTCTGATTGAACTTGGGTATAAAAATAAAAACAAAGGGAGTTGTATTGTATTGTGGCTAACATGTTTCAGTCAGTAAACAATACCACCGGAGATCTGAAAAAACTAAAAAGACAGTTTTATTTCCAGATTGACTTTAACGTGAAACATGAAATGGTGGAGTGGTCCTTTAACGTTGCCTCTTTCCATCTTTAATAAGTCAGAGACTCTGGTTGTAATTTGGGTGTCATGTTTATTTCAGAGCTTTATGTAACTGACAGCGAAGCTTCAGCTTGTCCTGCCTCTGTTCCCTCCATCATTTCATCTCTGAAACCTCTACTTTTTTTAAAATCTGTAATCCTGTTTTTTGTTTTGACAGGTGATAAAAAAAATAACATCAGGAAATACACACACACACACACACACACACACACATAGATAGATAGATAGATAGATAGATAGATAGAGCTGGGATAAGCTCCAGCAGATCCCTGCCACCCAATTTGGATCAAGCAGGTACACAGGATGAATGAATGAATAATCATAAAATCACACATATCATGACTTACAATATTTGAATTTTGTCTGCTAAACATTTGAAATTCTTGTTCATTTGTTTTTATTAAAGAAGTACAAATTTTTTCTGTAACAAAGCTGGTATGTGCTTTAATTTTTCACCTAAATTTGACCCACATTAACACCCCCACATTAACCGACTGTGAGATGTTTACTGTCAAGGTGGCTTAAGTATACGTTTATCAGTCCCTTTGTATCCCAAGTTTTGAATCCCTCATCAGACTTTCCTGGTTGAAAAAAATCATTTTTCCACATTGAACTAAAGACTGAGAGAGGAGCAGCTTTTTTTTAACTTGGTACCAATCGTTGATCATGTGCTTCACAGGTTTTTGCAGCCCCCCTTCAGTTCCAAGATGTCATTTTAATTTTTAGCGCAATGGACATTTTAGATAACAGCCAGAAGTCAACTTTCTCAACATTATCAGGCATTTCTATTTGAATAACACCCAACCCAAACTCGTGTAAACATGGATGGTACAACCCACATCCATAACATAGTCTAATGAACAATATTCCATTCTGGTTTGTTCACCTGAATGTCCTACCCTTCTCACTATTAGGGTTTCAGATGGCAATTACCTGTTCCACAGGAAACGGGAACTTTCACCTTTCATGTCGTTAATAGCTACTGGTACGGATTGTGCTGTAGTACTCGGTTCGTCTGAAGCCAGAGGGATGTCCCTGTTTGAAGTGGTCACTTCAGGGGTTGAGCTAGCATTAGCAGATTTATCAATATCCATCGTGGTGGCGTTAGCAGTAGCCTTGGGGCTGGTGCTTGGCAATACAAAGTTAAACAGCTTAGACTGCAGGGTTTTGTTGCCACTTTGACCTGTTTTTCTTTTTGACAAAGACATTAGCCAAGGTTCCTTTCAAGGTTTGAGGTATGTAGTACCCCCAGAAAAGATTTTTAAAAAGGATTTAACTGTCAACATAGTGGAGCTGGTTCACACACATCGACTCAGTTAGCTGTTGTAACCGGAAGCCCTCAATTTCTTTTGTAACAAAAATTCTACTTCTTTTCTTTTCTTGGCAGGAATGGTCTTCCATAGGTTGTACGGTTGTGTGGGTTATTGATCTGTAATCCAATGTAATATTTGTGTAATGTAAATGCTTATAAAAATTCTCATGATTTCTTAATATTGTGTTAACAATTTTTTTTTATTTATTAATGATATTCTTAATGAGTATCATCACATCATCACAGATAGCACGACATAAAACATCAGAATTTGTTTGCAAGTTGCAAAACAAACATTTGATTTGCAAATTCTTGCTTATTACTTGTAAAGTCACATCTTTGGCATTTCAAATTGTTTTTGATGAAATTTCTTTTCTTGGCAGGATTGGCCTTCCGTACATTGTACTGTTATGCAGGATATTGAACTGTAATCCAATGTAATGTTTGTGTAAATGCTTGTAAAAAATTACACAATAATGTTTCTGGAAACTGTGAATAACTGACACCGGGTCTAATGGATTAATGAATGTTTCCTCTGAACTGAGGCGAGAGTCATGAATGGACAATTAAAACCCGTCTCTTTCTTCCTCTGGTATTTTAATTGGCATGATGGACTGTGATGGACAGTCCACACACAAACACAACGGGGGGTAACTGGGTCACAGTGCCACCATGAACTGGTATGAATGAAATCAAACTGGAATGATACTGGGGGAGAGACTCGGGGAGGGGTGGGGGGAGGGAATGGGTGATGCTTCATGCCAGAAGTTACATAACAGCGACTGCCATGACATTCTGAGCTCTTACACAAGGAGAGGCGGCGTCCATGACCATCATCGCATCTGCACCATAACCACTCCGTTAAAGGGACAGTTCAGTGTTTTGGAGAAATGATGCAGAAAACCGTTTAATCTTTATGATTTCAAATCTCTCCCTCAGCAGTGGAACATCTCATTTGAATTTCTGGCTGAATTCATGTTGAAAAATGATAAATTGATTATTTACAAATTAAGACAAGGAAACAAACCTCAGTGAAGGTCAAACACAGGAGATATTTTTAAAAAATCCTTATTTCCAAACACTCACTTTTCCCAAATGACCTCACAACATAAAATAAAATGTCCTCAGTTGTCTGCCGCTCCCAAAACCTTTTAAAAATGTCCCTGCTTCTCATAATTATCTCCACAATGTCTCAATCTGAAAACATGCACAGACTGTCCCCTCTTTCCACAAATGTCACCACTTTCCAAAAATGTCCTCAATGGTGTCCCTGCATAGTTAGTGTCTTCACTTTCCAGAAAAACTCCCCGTAATGTCTAAAACTCATAACATACTACAAACTGTCCTCACTTAAAAAATAGTCCTCACTTTTTAAACACTTTTGACAAATCCTAAAAGCATTCCCCCATCTCACAAATGTCCTAACAATGTCTAAATTTAAGTAAACCTTCAAAATGTCTTTACTTTACTAATAATGTCCCCACATCTAACAAATGTCCCCACTTTCCTAGTAATGTTCTCACAAATCTATTCTTTCTAAAACTGTCCCTGCATCTAAAAATCAATGTCTAAGAATCATACGATACTACAAAATGTCCCCACTTTCCAAATATGTCCTAATTTCTTCAGTGGTGTCCCCACATTCTTGGTGGTCCCACAGATGTCCTCACAGTGTCTAAAACTCACAACCAAATATCCTCACTTCCACAAAATTGTCCAAACGTGTCCCAACTTCCCACATACGTCCTCACAATGTGTAAAACACATTGTCTTCAAAATGTCCTCAATCATCCATCCCTCACCACTGTTTATTCTTTTTAAAATTGTCCCTATATCTCATAAATGTCTCCACAATAGCTCCAAAATGTTCCCACCCACCACAAATATCACCTCTTTTTTAAAAGACACAGATGTGCTCTCAGTGACCAGTGCTGCTCGAGGAGACTTCAAATGCAGCTCATGTCACTGCCGCTGATGGTGAGGATGATGATGATGGTGATGGTGAGGATACTGTACGTGAGCCTCAGGCACCGGCTGAATGACATCAGCGTCACAGATGACGCAAGCTCAAGTGAAGCAATGGAGCTCAGTGTTAGACTACCGCTGCTTTAATACACAGACACACACACACACACACGACTCGGAACTAAGTGGTGTAATGCTGTTAGCTCATCAGTAACTCAGTGTTGATGGGATTACAGAGTACGATGGCTTCATCGCAGTCAGCTGCACTGAAACACACACTCACTGTAAACTGTGTGTGTGTGTGTGTGCTAAACAGAGTTCACTTTTATATTTAGATCCTGAAGCTTCCAAAGTATAAAATAAATACGAGCTCATGTGCAGATTACTGTTTGTTTGCACTTGGGTATAAATTAAGATACAAAACATCTGAGGAACCATGATGAGAAATTTTAAGAGAACTAAGAAATTTGCAGCTAAAAGATCAATCGAGTGGCTCCATTAGAAGAAGATCACATTTTATATTTCAGAAGCTGAACATCAACGGTCATGTGCAGTTCATCTAGTTTATTATATACAGCTAAATGTAACAGGTCTGGTATTAGTGAGGTAGCATTAGCTTTGTTGGGTGGGTTAGTTAACTCTGTGTAAATATATAGTCACAGCTACCTTATGCTAAATCACAACTTCACAGAGGGACAAAGTTATGAGGTTTAATTGTGACCGTTAAGTTGGACTTCAGGTTCATTTATGCACCCCAAAAACTGACGGAGCTTTTTTGCAAGTTTGTGGATATTTTCTGAAAGCTAATGAGCCAAACCGAGGAGTATACCGAAAAATTGATAGTTCACGCAGGATCAAACGAAAAGATTTTAAAGTGAGGAGAAGTTCTGAGATTTACTAAGTTATTCTAAACATCCATCTATGATGTACCTTCAGGGCTATTATTCCAACCTCCTCCACCATTGTCATGTTGTCCGAAACCTTTCACTCTGAGTAGCCCTCTAGTGGACACAGTATACTAGATTCCAAACATTTCAGTCACGTTTACCTTATTTTTGTATGTAAAGGGTGTGGAAAGGATCCATCAACATCAGACAGTTTGTTAAAAAAGAAAAGCACAGCAATCTAACAGGCTAGCAAGCTAACAGATTAACAAGCTAACATTTTTACCAGTTAATAGGTAAGTGAGCTAAGAGGTTAACTGCTGAACAAGCTATCATGTTTAGCAAGTAACTTGGAAAACACCAACAAGTGGAGAAGGTAACAGGTTAACGTGCTAACAAACAAGCTAAAATGTTTACCGACTAACAGGCAAACAAGCTAATAGGAAAACAAGCTAACAGGTTAATAAATGAACAAGCTAACATGTCAACAAACTTGCAGGCTGACAAGCAAAGAATTAAAGAAACTATCAAACTCGCACACGGCTTGCTCTTTGGCTCCATTATTCCAACCTCCTACACTGTTTCCATGTTGTCAGAAACCTTTGACTCTGAGTCACCGTCTAATGGAGAAACTCCAGCAAAAGATGCTCCATTACAAACAACATTCACATAACAAATTAACAATACCTCTAAATATGGTAACAAAATGTCATGTTGACGCCGGCATTTAGAGTTAGTTTGCGAAATTAACCAAAAAATTCATGAACTACAAATATGTGAAATTAGAAGTTTATCATTGCTGCCGTTGTGGCTGTATTCAAAACTGTGTATTCAACTTGCAGATACATATATTAAGTAATACAAGCTTCAATGAGAAGTTATTGAGCTTCTAATAGAGGTGGACAGAGGCAGAATGGTTAAACTGGAGGAATCAGAGCAGGATGGACAGCAACAGGTGAGTTCACGCGAACAGGTGAGGCAGATAGAACATGTTCTGAGACGTGTCACCCAATGTGTCCGACACGTGGTCTGAAAGTGAGACAGAATCAGAAATAGAGCAGTGGCTGCAGTTAGCACACTAAGCTGCAGTACTGCAGTTAGCTAGCTAAGCTGGCTAATCCAGGGTAAGTCACTGGGCTAAGTACTGACAGGGCTAATGACAGCGCAGGAGCTTCATCATCACCACCATCAACACCACCATCCTCATCATTACTGTCCTGATAGACAAACAGCTCAACTGCCAACTCGTTTTTCTTTCCTCTTTTTTTGTGGAATCCACGTCAGCCCATGTTTACCACTTACAATGTTCACAACAACTACACAACATCGCAATTCCTCTCGCATATCCAATTCAGTAGAAACAACTCATCCAAGAGGCAAAACTTCTTCAAGAATCTTCGGCCAGGTCCAGTTGCCATGACTGAACGGTACTTGATGACTGAGGATCTTCACAGACATCTTGCCTGATTTATTAATAATACACTGATTGGATTCTGTGTTCCACAAAAGTACTGTGCTTGGGTCCTACTTTGTTCACTGTGTTTGTACCACTATCTCTTTGCTTGCTTTGTCCTGCAATAATTAGCATCCTCTAACCCAGTTCGAATAAGTCAAACAGCTGACAGAGCAAAACATAAAACAATAAAACTTTGGTCTTTGGTCAGACCGACTTGGACCCGTGTGGTACATAATAAACCACCTATAAATAGGCTGAATGAAAGGTTATTGAGTTTAGCTCAGTGTAACAATGACAACACTGTGGGTTCCTCAGCGCACACAAAGACAGAAGACTGGGGCTCCAGGAGATGAGTTCCTTTTCATTCTTCACACAAATCATAACTAATAAACACAAATAAAAGAGCGCAACCGGTACATGCCCGGCTCCCTCACTGCACACCTCTCTGGTGTGAAGGCCGACAAATGAGGAGAACAAAAGTTCATAAACAAGTCCTCTCTGGCTTGTAGGCCTACTCCTGTGGTGCCAGCAGCCTTAAGAGAAAGAGAGACACTCATTAGTTAGTGCACCCCAGCTGTGTTAACCCATTCCCTGGCACCTTTCCCTGAGCAGTCCTGCCCCACCTCTCCTCCTGCAGCTGAGCCGTACCACACCCCACCACCGCACTCAGTTTGTGTCCTGATCCGATGGTAACATATTTGGCTCGGCTTGCCTCTGATCTCCTGCCAGCTGACCCAGGATAAGCCACGACACCTTCTATCACGCTGGATCCAACCAGCTTTAATTAAGGTCCAAAGATTTATTGGTTGATTGTGCACCATGGTGCGATGTATTAATACATTGTTTAACCTGCAACAGTGTGATAGACATCATATTCACAGCCATAGCCTTTGACTCTACACCCAACCAAAGGTTAATTGCCGTGGAGACGTGCAGCTGATCATCCCCATGTGAGCTGACCAATGACCCCGGTGCACCCATTCACCTCCGATCAGATCAATCATTCAGCTGCACAGCTGATCAATAATCTCCAGTAAAGTAAAGTCACTTAGGAGACTCCTGGACCCCACTCAATGACCCTATTGCCAAGGACTTTCTTCCATCCTCAGGAGGATCAAAGGACCTGTTCATGGGTCTTTAAAATGCTTAACAAAGACCTGGAACTCCTTCCAGCACCACACAAATCCACTCACAGACCCCTGATAACTTTCTCAGTGACCCCTGGAATCAATTCAAGGAAACCTGAATGCCCTCCAGGATCACTGGCACGATGTCGGAAAATTCCACTTCAAGGCACCCTGCAACCCTTAAAGGGCCACCCAGGATAAAATAACTGATTTAAAAAATCTCTTGTAACACAAATACCAATTCAAGACGCTTTATAATTTTTTTTATCCTGTGGGCCATCGTCTCAACAGCCTTAAAAAACCTCTAAGATTGGAACCTCTTAACAGATCCCTGGAACCTTCTCAAGGACCTGAAGAAACTTCAAAGATCTCAGTAACAGTTAAATCACCTGGGACATCCTGAAAGTCTTGAGACCCTACTTAAAGACCTCAGAGACATTTTTACTGGTCACTGTGACTGCAACTGTCTATATCTATCTGTAACTGTCTGTGACTGTAACTTTCTGTAACGGTAACTCCGACTGTAACTGTCAGTGACTGTCACTGACAGTAACTCTAACTTTAACTGCCTGTGACTGTAACTGCCTGTGACTGTAACTATCTGTAGCTCTGTCTGTAACTGTCTCTGTTGGCAGCAGTCTGACTGACCTGCCAGGATGAGGCAGCAGGTCTGTGGGTTGGCTGACCTGCAGCAGGAACAACCACCAGCTCACCTGAGCTTGCCATAACCATAATATCATCATAACCGTAACAATCACCACCGGGGTCAACAGCCTGTGAACAGATGTCTGCTGGCTTCAATGTTCTATCATCGTATAAATGAACTGATTCAGTGACTGAATCTTTTTAAACAGAACGGAAGGAGACGAACCTGGAGAAGTAAAGGAAAATGTACTCTTTCAGTTTCTCACTGCTTTTCAAACAACTTCAAGGACATTTGGAACATTTTCCAGGACTTGTAAAACATCTTCCAGGACTTTTAAACATCTTTTCAAAGATGTTTAAAAGTCCAGAAGATGGACTACTGGGACTCCTCAAGAACACACCGATGTTCCTTGAGGCTTTCTAAAAAAACCCCTCAGCTTTCTTTAGATCTCCTACAGATCCAAGAACAAACAGAACATTCGCACAGTATCTGAAAATGCATGGAGGAGGAGGAAAAGGAGGAAGTGGAGGAGAAGGAAGAGGAGGAAAAGGAGGAAGAGGAGAAGGAACAGCGATCTCCGTGAACAGGATTAAGAGATTACGGGTCGCTCCTGTTAATCTCTCGTCCACGTGGTGAGAGGGATGATGATGTCACACTTGGCAGCCAATCATCACGCGCGCACACACAGTAACTGTCATCGCAGCGCTGACCTTTGACCCTGCCCTGACCAAAGGGTCATTGCCGTGGAAACAGCAGCAGGGCAATAACACTTGAACTGACCAATGAGAGAGTCGTAACCGATCACCCCCAATTGATCGGATCAATCCTGCTGTTCGACCACATGACTGATCAATATTCTCTGATAAACCTGGACCCCTCTCAAGGTTCCTGGGGACTTTTACAAGGACTGAGAGAAACTCTTCAAGCACCTCTGAACTCCTCTCAGTGATCCCTGGAACATTTCCAGAACTTTTAAAAGGATCCTTGGACTCCATTACTTATGTTCCAGTACATATGAGAACTTCTCAAATACCCATGGAACCAATTCAAGGAACTCTGGAACCTATTCAAGAAACCTTGTACCCTCTTCCATCTACAGATCTGTTCACAGGTCTTTAAAAATCTTTAAGAATCCCTCGAATCCTGTCCCGTACCAGTGCAGCCCCTTGCTAGAACCTTATCAACGACTCATACAAAAACAGTTTGTAATACTCCCAGGACCGCTGAAATCCACTCAAGGACAACTGTAACCTTTCCAGTGACGCCTGAACTCATGACACCTGGGAGGCCTCAAGGATCAGTGGCCCCTTCCTGAATTTTGAAAAATCTTCAAGGCCTTGTGTAACCTACTCAAGGACCTTTAAAACTCTAAAAAAAAATCTCTTTAACAAACCTAGGGAACCCCCCCTAGGACTCCTTGTAACCCCCTGGAACCTTCTCAAAGAACCATTTCAATGACCTCAGAAATCCCTCAGGGAGCACTGTGACTCCTCTGTAAGTCCTCTGGAACCCACTGAAGGACTCATGAAACACCTCCAAGGAACTCTTAAAGGATCTTTGATGCATTTTAACTGACATATAAAACATGTCTATCCATTCCTCCTGATGGATCTATGACTTTCTCAAGAAGTTCCTCGAAGCTCGAAGTTCCTCGAACCTCCTCATGCACCGAGAGAACCAACTGAAGGACCTTTCAATTCTTCTAAATAAAATAATTACAGGAGCTAAATTTGGCAGTTTAGAAGAAGGAAAAGAAGAAGAAGAAGAAGAAGAAGAAGAAGAAGAAGAAGAAGAAGAAGAAGAAGAATGGACACAGTGTCCTCCGTCTGGTCCTCACAAAGACAGAAACACACACACACACAGATGAATGTACTGATCTGACGAAACTGAGCTGCAGGTCATTTTATAATCAGTGAAGCAGAGAATCAGTGTGTGTCTCTGTGTCCTTGGTAGGGCGACTGCAGCACACACACACTGCAGGATAATAAATCTGAGTGACTCAGATTTATTGGAGGACAGAGAGGATGGTGGAGGAGAGAGGGATGGAGGGAGGACGTGAAGAATGAAGGAAACCTTTGTCGTCACCATGTCTGATCGATGACCTGCGTCTCTAAACTCGCGTCACGGTGGGAATGTCTCACACAAACAGCTCAACAACGAATCACAAATCTGATCAAATTAAACTGACAATCCTTCATCAGGTCACATGACACTCATGGATTCATCTGAAGTTAAAAACTCCCATATTTATCATTTATCCTTTGACACTTTAAAATGTTTTTTCTTAGAAATAAATTTGCTGATTCACTGGTTTAGTATTCAAGGTTTCGACTGTTACAGGACAAAATATAAATGAATCCCTCTGTGAGAAAGGCTGAAGTGTTCTGCTCCAGTGATGCCAGCGGACGACAGATTAATTAAATGATGCGTTCAGGGACCTCAGACCCCAAAACTGTTCTTTACGTTTGGCTGCAGCCTCAGTTTGATAAATCAGGTGTGAAGGAGGAAACCTTTACAGGGACATGAGAACTAAACCTCTGCTGTTGATTCTCGGTGATTTAGGTCCGACCTCCTCGTCGTCTGTGAGAACGTCCGGACCTTTTCCCATCACCCTCCTCTCTGTCCGGCTCAAACCGGCCGACTGTGTGAATGAGACCTTTTCAGGTGAGACGAACCGTCTCCTCTTCCTGCTCTTCCTTTTGTTGCCTCTCAGCAGTTTGTCTCCGTCAGTAAAGTTCAGCTCAGGGAGAAACAAAGAAGGTGAAACCTCTTGCTGGCACCTCCTCAGCTACTCCCAACCCTCCCCTCCCCCGATGTCTCCTCAGCTCCTCCAACTACCCCCAACCCTCCCCTTCCCCGATGTCTCCAAATCTAAGGCGCTATTTACACGGAGACAGATTTCAGTGTAACCGGCAAAGTTTTTTATCGTTTAGGCCTTGCGTTAAAACGGAGACGGAGAATCCGGCAGCCGTATCCGATACTTTTTGAAACCGGGTCCCAGAGTGGGAAAGTCTGAAGCCGCCACCCGCTGCCCTTTATCTCCATGTGTGAATACACATTCTCCTGAAATGCTGCGGCCGTAGCATTTCAGGAGAATGTGT
>OOFC01019679.1:0-13654 GCA_900323345.1 Pseudochromis fuscus
GGGAGAGGAGAAGAGTGATGAGCTCATGCTGCTGCACTGCAGCTCTTATAGACACACTCTGCACCTTGTGGTCTTTCTGCCATGTGTTGTTGCACAGCTGCACACACACACACTCTGAGTGTGTGCGTGTGTGTGTGTGTGCACTAATCAGTTTATTGATGTATGCAGATGCAGAGTGAAAGAGAGCAGCTCATTTTTGCGTAATTAGAGACTAAATTAGTATTCTGCTGCAGGATCTGGAGGCTGCATATTTTCATATATTTAATGTTAATCTCTCTCACTGCTTGAGTATCAGTGGGAATTAGTGTGTGTACACTGTCCTCTACCTGCATTACAGTTGGTACAGGAGGCTGATGCTCAGCTGTGAACAAGCTGAGCCTCCAGAGCTCAGGTTGGTAATTGCTGCTAATCCACCAACTCTTCTCAGTGACAAAGCAAACCCTCATTATCCAGAGTGTGTTTTGATTTATGTTGGGATGAGCGAGGTGGGGTAGGGTCAGGGGAGAGGGGGAGTTGATAATGCTGCGACAGTGCATTTACTCTATAAAAGATAGTGGTCCCTGTGGGGGCTCTCAGCTCGCTCTCAGCCTGCAATGCAAGGGTGAATAAATGGATAAAATAATGCTCTTGGCACAGGACTAAACAGCAGAGCATCACTGTCCAACGTTCTCAATAGTAATATCATAGGCACATAAATTAGCTGTAACAAGGAGCGTGCTTTGTCTTTATCTGCAGCTCCGTCAGTCTGCACTGATTAAAAGCAGATTTCCTTTTTGTTCCTCTCCACAAATCAATATTTGATCCTGAACTGGATTTTACTGCTTGCATTGTGTGGAATTAGCACATGTCCCTGCATGAGAGTGAAATGACCACGCTGAGAGGGAGGCTGGGACCAGTAAACAGTCATTACAGTTAAATGTTTATCCTGATGGCTCTAATTGCTGTGGGCTGGGTCTAAGTGGTGGTCTCTGTTTTCCACACCAACACCAGCGTCTGTACTGGATCTGCTCAGGGCACGGACGCTGCTTTCTTCTTCTTTTTTTTTTTTTTTTCCTCAGCCGTAGCTGTTGCCTTGACAACTGGCACCAGAGATCTGTGCACGTGCATGCAATTGTGACAAATCCTACATTCAATCTACGCTGCACCGTTCATAGAGACATAAACGCCGACATCATTCAGGTTCCTGATTCTTCTCAATGACATCATTCACCAGCGTTCATTCACTCTGCTCTGATGCTGTCAGTGATAATAGGTGGTGCACAGATGTTGAATTATTAACAAGTATCATTTCTTTCTGTTATTATTCTTACTGTCAGTCGTAGTGTGACAGGATGTGTTTTTGACTTCCTGTCGGTGTCAGGCCTCTGTACTGCAAACTGCTCCTTTCCTTTCAATAGGAGCTCGACAAAGCTGCAATTGAAGAGTCATTTCTGACAAATGAGACTAAAAGATCAAACTTGTCTCCTCAGGAAATCATGGACGTGTCCGCCTGCAGCCTAAATGAGCTCCCTCGGGAACTGAATAATTTCTCCTTCATTCCTCCTCCTCTCTCCACTTTTTCTCCCTTTTTGCAACAATAACCCTCCCACCGCTGCTCTACTTTACATCACTGGTTTCCTCGCGCCCTCTTAATAAAGACGAGTAGGAGTCCTTTAATCAGACATACATCCCCAGACCCTGTGGCAGCCTGGGTGCGGTGCACTGTACACCAGCACCATCTGTTGGCAGGGAGGCTGCAGGACAGAGCAGCCTCAAGGACTGAGAGAGTCTCCTGCGACTACTTGATAGAGGTCTTATGTTAATCTGTCTCCCACTGTGTGGAGAGTCTGCGGCTTTAGCTGCATTCGCCATCAAGAAAGTGAGAGGCTGTCAGCGCTGTCTGCCCATTAACGGCCACACAGCCAAACTATCGGGGCGTTGCACTGTGAGGAAGTCAAGGGCAGAGAGCTAGGAAATGAAACAATGGGAGATATATGAAGTCAAATAGATGAGCAGGCCTGGATTCCTCTGTGAGTCATCAGAGACCAGGAGGAGACGAATGGAGGCAGATGGGGGCTGGAGGCCCATGGAGGCTGCTGCAGCCTTGTAGCCGGGTCTCTGGCGTCTCTCCCAGATAACTGCTCCTGAGTCTCACTGCCAAGGTTTATTTACTTTATGATGGAGAAAAGGATTTTACCTGCAGCAAAAAATACTTTTTGTTAGTGTGACTCCCTTCCTGAAATCCTCTGGTGAAATGAGTCGAGCAACAAAGGGAAACCAGTTTTATTTTTTATTTAAATCACAGGATGACACACGACTTGAATGAGTCTTTAACTGACATATTCACAGATGGACAGAAGTGGTCAGTGTAGGACACAAGCAGCAGTGATGTTGACACTCAGTATGAAACATCACATGTCTCTTTGTCCTGCGTTAGTGTAAAATCTGTTTCTGACTGTCCACTGACACTTCAGTGTGTTTAACAGTGTAACTTTGTATCTGAAGAATTCTTATTTCCCTTTAAACATTTGCTGATTTCCTCCTGAACGTATCAATAGTTTAGTGAGGCCTTGCTCTGCAGAGATGGTTTGATTGTGAAGTGGAACAATGTTTCCAATGAAAGTGGCTTGAAAGAGATTGACCTGTTATCTAACTACATTTCAGATTGTGCTGTGGCTGTGTCCTGCCTGAGAGCTCAGATTTCCCCTTCGGCACCACCATGTGTCCTAAAGAGGGAAGAAAAAAAACCAGTGGGTGACCTTGCAGAGCTGCAGCACGCAGGCTGCGAACACGTCCCCGCCGAACCCGACACATCCAGGCAGCAGCTGAGTAAATGAGCAGAGACCCGGGCAGAGGCTGTGGAGGTGAGGCTGAGACCACAGCTCGCGGTGGAAGGAAAGAAACGGGAGAGACTGAAAGACAGAGTGAGGCTGAGGGACAGCTGAGCGAGGCAGGGGGAGGAGCTCTGAGCAGGGAGCCGCCTCTTTTCATTGACGTTTCGGGGAATGTGCTGATTAGCGGAAAGTAAATCAGTCAGATGGAGGTTCCCACTCGGCCATGTCTGACAGAGCCAGTGTAGCAATAACCACGGTCACCTTAGCTTCCTGTGCAGAGCCGGAGTCATTCATCAGCAGAGGATCATCTGTCACACTGTACAGGCCGACCCGGACACACATGTGTGGAGGTAGGTGGGCTCTACTCCGAGGGGTGTGTGTGTGTGTGTGTGTGTGTGTGTGTGTGTGCGTGTGTCCGACTGTGAAGTGCAGGTTCATGTATGTTGTGTGGAGACAGCAGCTGTTCATTGTTCATCACTGCAGGTGGATTCAGCCTGATGCTAAATCACTCAGCACAGAGTTTTGTAAATGTTAATGTCGTTTATTATGCAGCAGTTTCTGAGTTAATGTGAATAACAATCAGCACAATCATTGCAAATGGAATAAATCAGTGAGTCTAACTCTGTTTAAATGCAAACTGCAGCTCAGAGCTGCTGGTGCTTGTACACTGAGGCGCCTGTAGTGTGATGTCATGCTGATGGACGGTACCAGGACGGAGAGAGAGCAGAGACGAAGACTTGTTTGTGTTTGGTTGTGTGACTGATTCATTTAGCTTCAAGATCTGCTGTAATCAAACATGTGGTGCACTACACTCATAGTCGTGATAATTATTTGTGCAGCAGCTTTCAGTGTGTTCAGTAACTTTACAAAGGCTGCTTCTCATTAGATGTTGTTTGGTCCTCAGCTCCTCTCAGATTTATAATATCTGAATATTTCCAACCATGACATCGTTTTACCTCTCAGCTCGTTCCCCCTGATGGTCCTGCTGCAGACACACTTCCTGTTGATGAACCTGCAGCAGGAGCTTTAATGCCTGCAGACCTGTTTGTACCATTTGTTCATGGAGAGCCTTGTGCACTTTGTCCAGCCGGACCTCCTCTCATTAGGCCTGTTAACAGAATGGATGGCATGGTGGGGACATCATTAGAACCTATTAGATGCACAGAGCGTGAGACGGCTTGTCCCTCATCAGTCTTACAGAACGTGAGAACAGCGGGTGGAGAACACAGAGCTGCACTGTACTGCATGCATGCTCAGCTCTGTACATCACATGCATCTGTTCCCCTCACCCCCTCCTCCCCTCCCTCTCTCCTGTGTTTACACTCCATCAGGTCACATGTATTGTTATCCTGTTGTCGTGGTGCAGGATGTTGCTGAGCTATGTTTTTATAATACAGCAAATAAAAAGGCAGAATTCCCCTCAGAGGCAATTACTCGCAGCGTAGCAGCTCCGACTTTCAAAAGCTTTTTATTGCACAGAATTCCTCTGTGTTTCGTCATTAAGTGCAACGTAACGGCGGAGACAGTGAACGGGCTTTTCTGATTATTCTGCATTGTGTCCACATGGGGAACAGTTCGAATAAGATCTCAAAGCTGCTTAAACATGATCCTCAGTAGCAGGCGTCTCCTGCCTTATGCTGCACAGATGTTTATGCACTTGAGCAGGAGGTCCAGCAGACAATAATGTGACCTGTCTGGCTCACATCAGCTGTCCTGAGAGTCGGAGCTGTGCAGACCGGGGCTGTTGGTGCTCGGCTGCAGACTCAGGAACAGGTTATACCAGACAGAGGATGTGATCCTGGGATCTGGGCTGGATGGAGGATGTTTCCCTCCCTCTGAGAGCTGTCACTGCACCACTGGTGGAGTGAAGCAGCTGATCTTATTTACACATGGACCCTCTGAACAGCTGGGAGGATACACTACCTGCATCACAGTGTCTGCACTTTATATTATTACCTAAACTCTGCATTAACTGTTAACAAGACACTGTTATTAACTGTGGATTAAATCTGCTTCATGAATCCAAATCACTATAATGAAGAGACTAACAATTCAGATATTTTCTATCTCTCTGCATGAGGCTACCTGAGGTCACCTTGATATTGAAAATTAAAAATAAAATCAACTTTATTAATTTCCAAGTGAAATTCTGGTGGCTTAGTTTCATGATATGTCCAAAGTAACAATAATCAGAAGATAAAAATTCAGATGTATTTACACTGAGAGTATAAATGTTTGTCTCCATCACTGATCATCTCTCACATGTTGCTCTGCAGGAGTTTACCTCAGGTGTAGTTTAGCAGCTGGATCTGGAAACAGGACGACTGATTAATATTCAACCACAAAGATTAATTCTGTCTAATTCAGGCCAAATGGAGCTCATAATACTGCTTCCTATGATTTAGTACTGATGCTTTTTTGCTTCCAAGTGTTGAAGTGAGCTTATGTGTCTAACTACAAACATCCAATTCATAGCTCCCCTCAGTGTGACGTACACTCCCAGGTCCAGGCCGGGGAATAAGCTCTGCACTGTTACAGCTGAGAAACACCATCTGCTGCTGGATAAATCTTCATTTTCTTACATAGTTACTTATTTCACCAAAGTTCTCCAGAAAAAACCCAAAGGTGTGAACTCAGACTCTGTACTTTGAGGAGATGACTCCACCAACAGAGAAAAGCTTCTGGTTTAACCCCAGTTGATTTGAATGTCAGTCAGAGACCATGTGGGTGTGAAAGACTCCCTCCAGATACAGCCTCCTGCTTTTTACTGACCCCTGAGGTGGGTGAAGTTCAGTTGATTAAAAAGACTGAATTCGTCAGGTCTTTATTTGGTTAAAAGTCCAGATCTTCAAGGTTTGGCTGCTTTGTGAAAGCTGACGTATCTCCTCATTATTACACTTTGTGATGCACACAACCCGCTGCGTAAAGGGCCGGTCTGTTATCCTGAGGGATCAGAGAACCAGGACCGGGGCGTCTCGTAAGTAATTGAGGGGCTCCAGATCGATAGGTCCTGCAGGCCGCAGAGACCCGAGCTGCACTGTGAGTCAATAAAGGAGTAAGCTTTATGGAGCGTACATCAAACCTCCAAGGATACAGCCAGGAGGAGCAGACAGATTTACACTACCTCTGAAATCCATTCCTTTGTAATGGCAGGAATTTGTCTCTTTTTGTTCTGAGACTCTTCAGTTGCAAGGTTTGCGTTAATGTTGATGTATGATACGGCCGGCCGCCTCCTCTCCCTCCTCAAGGACTGTTGTTGGTATCGACTTCCAATCTGTGTAGAAACCATCAAATCAGCTGCGGCTGTTTGTGAATTAAATGGAAACCAAACATCATTAGCTGCTGTCGGCTAGTTTGTCATAGAAATAGTGAATTAATGTTTATGCCAGTGTGTGTGACCCTGTTCGCTTGTAAATGCTAGGGATGCACAATATTATCGGCATGGTATCTGTATCAGCCGATACTGGCTTAGAATTAAGTGTTGGACATCGGCCATTCTGCTGATATCAGCCGATATAATTAGCCGATAAAATACAACGGGTATTGTCCTTATTGTCTCAGGGAGAGTATCATCCAGTCTGTGTTCAGCAGGATAGGCTGCAGGTATCTTTATTGTTTTGTTTAAAATAGGGCTGCTGCTAACAAGTATTTTAGTAATTGAATAATCTATTGATTATTCCATCGATTAATCCAATAATTGGATAACTAATGCTTGTTAAGGTGCAGTAATAAATAACAATAAAAATTTGCACGAGGGTGGTTTGTCGCAAGCTGGACGACGGGTTAGCTTAAGTGCTAGCAGAATCCCCGACTAACGTATGCTTCCTGTTAATGTGGTATTTTAAACAGGAAGTGCTTCGAGGAGACTCCTTCCTGCAGAGTGTGTGTAATACTTTGTGTCGGTCGACTGTCTGTCTTGGTTTTTGTGTACTCACATTTCCCATGGAGAGGACCAACGTGCTATTTAACCTTCTGGAAAAAAAACGTAAAAATCAAAAGGGCGTGCTGTTTTGCATCTTCTCTCTTTATTGGTTGGTTCTTCTGCCTGTCACTGTCGTGCTTCCGCTTCTTCTTCTTCCTGTCCCTTTCTGTCAATACCGTAAACAGTGGGAGTGATACTGCCCCCACCACTTCCTGTAGGAAACTACAAGTACAGATGACTTTTTCCTGGCTGGTATTTGATTTTACCTATAACAAAAACAATAATACGACGCATCAACTCTTGAATTTCCACGTCGATGAATTTTTCTAATCGACGTAATCGATTATGTTGAATAATCGTTACAGCCCTAGTGTTGACTTGGATTCTGATGTTAAAGTTACAAATGGTTGAAATAGAAGCAACTTGTTACTGTGTTACAGTTTTCACAGAATGTCACTGAACATGGCTTCACTTCGGTTGCTAGGTAACGATGAACAAATATCTGATCAAACTAGAAAGCACCTGGAGAGCACAAACCTCCACCAGAGTATAATCCAGCTGTACTGATACACTGTCGCCCTCTTGTGGTGAAATAGCAACACTGTCCTCTTACAAGATTCTTTTTTTTTTTTCCCCGACAAGTTTTATTACAATGATGTGTTTGAACTTGAGGTTAATTAGGAAGTGGGCAGTGGAGGCGGGCTGTAGGGTTCTCATCCAATCAGAAGTCAGAGACATTACTGATGCTGTTGAAGAAGCTATTTCAGCTTTGAATGGGTGGGAAAACAAGAGGAAGTAAAAAGGATGAAAAAGTGAATAGTGAAGGATTGATGATGGACACATGAATAACAGTGAAAAAAGTGGTGAGTACGAGGCAGAGCTTTCCAAGAGACATTCAGCTGAAGGAAAGCGACGATGAGGAGGAGGAGGAGGAGATGCGGAGTTTTGATGGTGACAAATGAAGGGAATAAAGTGCAGGATGGAGGTGAAGGGAGCACAAACAGAAGCCGGCGGGTTTGTTGTTGTGACTCGACAAAAAAGAAACTAATGAACCTGCTTCAAGCTCTGAAAAGATAAATGAAGAAATAATTGATCGCGCGCTGCATTAGGGAGTCGTTATCTCCACGTTTTCAGTTTCGGGGGCAGTTGATGAACCTGAAGCTTCATCAAGTAAACTGCTCAGTCACAAAAAAGCCAAATATCTGCATTATTGCTGCATTTCTCTTTGGGTGGGAAGACAAAACTGTCCTGAAAGTTTGAAAATGAGAATCTAAGTTAGACCCCAAACTGCTACAAAAGATGCAGTGTGGATGTTGAAAGGTGAAATCATTTGCTGAGGATGTGAACAGTTGAAGATTTGTTGAAAGCATACAAGTTGGAAAGAAGATGTTTTAAAAAGATCTAAAGCTAAAAAATTTAATAAATACTTGTGGAAGTAGTTGTATGAAAGAATAATATTAATACAGAGATTGACACGAGCCAATTCTTCCTGTAAATACTCACTGTGTCAAATTTTAGAAATAGAGCAACAGTAATAACTTGAATTTAACTGACTTCATGTATTGAATATAAATTAAGAATTTGTGACTTATAATACAAATCCAGGAACTTTAATTAAATGTAAAAAGGCAGAAATTGGAGCTAATGCTTTGTTGAACAGATGATTTTGTTTCCCCATTTTCCATCCTGAAAGGTCACAGTGCTGCATTTGTTTAATCAGGTGTAAGAGGCTTCTGTTTCTGGGTCTTGTGTTTTGGAAATACTCTCTAATCCATTCTATTGTGAGACTGCAGTAAGACTTCTGTTATCTGCTGTTGGGAGGCTTAAAACAATTTCCCCCTTTTCCCTTGAAAATAAAATAAATTCCACGCAGGGAAAAAACTACAAAGAAAATCCCCCTCGACCCTTTTTATCGGCCACGGTGATGCTCACTGGACGTGACTCGACGCCGGCAGGTTGAACCGGGAGCTCAGATGTGGAAATGTGTTGGTATGGGGCTAAAAAAAAAAAAAAAAACAGCACAGGTGCTCAGTCAGAGGAGATGGTGGTGCTGATGCTGGGTGTCAAACTGTTGGCATGGCAACCGGATTGTCCTCAATTGTGTCCCTTTCTCTGGGGATGGAAACAAAGAGTGGAGACCTCAGAGGAGTTCGATGCAGAGAGAGTAGAGAGCTGTCCAACATATATCAACAAGGTGAAGAAACAGTGAAGTCCACCTGAATGGAAAATGTCTCTTTAATCCAATTAGAAAGGACGTCATGATGTCGGGAAGTGTAGGAAGTGTATTTTTTTGTCTGTTTTTTTTCTGGAAATACGTCATGATGCTGAAGTTCGATCCTCTTAGATCCTTTAACTTTCAGTGTTTAATTATAATCAATACATTTTAAAAAAAGACGATGTTGGATTTATTTCATCCGGTTTATTAGAAATTGGACATGGAACCAATTATCTCATCGCTGGATCAGTTTTGAAATCTGAACAAAGAAAAACTCTTGTTTACAGGTCTTTTAACATTTTGCTTCTGCAAAACTAATTTGTTAGAATAAGTGTTAATAATGTTAATAGCATTTGCATTTAGATGAAGCGTGAAAAATGCAAAGCACAAACGCAATTACATTCGCCAATTAGTTCATTTTGCGATTGTTTTAATTAAAAGAAAAGTTGATTTTAAAGTTTTCTCTGTGTAAAGACCTGTCAGCAGCATCCCAGCAACATTTAACAAAGGAAGAAGAGGTCTCGCTGGTACAAATTGTAAAGAAAAGACAATAATGTAACTTTCATGTGTTTATATGTTGGATCCACCGATAGACGCTTCACTGAATGGACAAAGCCAACATGACGTCACCTGTTGGTTTGTGGACTCGCACTTTGAAGCCAGTAGTTTGGTATTTGAATGTGGCCAGGTTGGTTGTTTGGAGCCAGAAGTGACCATATTTGGAGATGAAGGGAGGAGTGAGGAGGCGGGTCTGAGACTGGAGTTCAGGTCGAGTCCCATTGGAGACCAAAGCATGTCAATCAAACTAACCACGCCCCTAACTCCTCCCCTTCTCTCAGCCTAATATCTCCTTAAGAATAATTTATTTTCTGATGGACCACTTGTCAATCAGACTAACCCCGCCCTTAGCTCCTCCCACCAGATCTCTGAGAAGAAGAGCTGACATCAGAATGACTTGACTTGTTTGGAGACATCATTTTCAGCTTCACCTTTGAGGTGCAGTGGCTACGTCCATGTTTTATATACAGTCTGTAAGTTACACACAAAAGAAGGATCCACTCATCCAACAGCTTTCTGAGCCTGTTGTACTTCACCAAACAGCCATGAATGCAGGTGAATCACTCAACAGAAGAGGCACATTTTCAGCAGCTAACGGGAACAAAACTATTTTCAAACGTTTCACTAGTTTCGTATTTGACTTTCATGAAGATGCTCGCATTCAGAGCAAATATATTGCACATGTTGTGACAGAGGTGAGTGTTACTGAATGATACAGTACACAGATGTCAGTCCTGATGTTGTCTCACAAGCTTGTAATTGTCAATTATAAAGCTGTTCCTCTTCAATTTAACTTTTGTTGTTGGGTTTCTTTAAAAAGCTGCCATCAGTGTGGTTTGTAGTTCTCACAATGAAAGAAAAATAAATAAATATTTTCAGCTAAATGGATCTTGGGTTTCTACCTAAGTAGTGTAGCATTTTGTAATTTAATCAAAAAAGAAAAACAATAGCATGTTTGCAATTGAGCTTAATGTGAAACCATCAATTTCAGGAGATATTTACAATTTCATGATTGAAAATGACATTTGTTTAACAGTTTTTTCTTTTGAGCCAGCATCTAGTGGCCATCGGGGGTACTACACCTGTTTGCAGTCCTATAGTGGCCTCATTTTTGAGGCCTTGTGATTACCTCAATCTTTCATAGACAGTCTATGAGTAGAACAAAATCTTACCAATCAAAAACATCCCATTCATACGGCCCATGTTCGACTTTTTGCAGATGACACTGTATTTACAGGGGTGTATGAAGTGATTTATTTTCTTGACATTTATTTCCCCTTTAAAATGAATTATACAGATTTTCCATCAATGTCTTCCTGTAGAGAATAGTGTTGTATTCTAATCATCAGAGGTTTATTGTATAGTTAAGTAACAAAGAGTTTCTTTTACATAAATTACTATGGTCCATGGCTGAACTGTGAGACAAAGTAGACCCTAAAAGTGGAGTGAATTTATCATTTACTATTTAAAAAGTAGCATCTTACCTGAAGCTGAACTCGTTCTATGATCCAGGTGATGAAATTTGTTCCCCCCTCTGCTTTTTCGTGCTGTGACGTCAACTCAAAGTCTGACGTACAAAAGGTTTTGTGTCTGTACAGAGAGGTGAGGAGCTGTGCGGTGCAAACAGACTGGGAGAAGGAGGAGGTTCAATCGATGCTCCTGCAGCTTCTATCGGTCGCTGACAGAGGTCGATAAACACTATGAATTATTCACACGTGCCTCTGAATTTTGCAGAAAGAAACAAAACAGTGTACAATGTAAAATACACACAGGCATACATGAGAACACACACATTCAGAGGGTGTGAACCTTTGCAAAACACACTGGCTGGAGTGCAGATGGTAAAACTAATTAATCCCCTTTGGCAGACTTACATAGCTCTTAATCTTTTTTTTTTGTTTGTTTCTGACTCATCTTTTTTCTCTTATTTCATTCTAACTCCTTTACTGCCCACATGCTGTAAAACCAGCACATGCAGAAACATAATACTAATATGGCGAACATTTGGAGATGTTGTTTTTCATCCAAGGCCGTCTGCCTACACTGTAAACATCTCTTTAATACACAATACAAATGGCTGCTTCACTGTAGCTAATAAACATTATTGTTGATGGTTTTCAGAAGCTTTTCTTTTTCTCTTTGTCTTTGAAGAATTCATCTTTCCAACAGCACAGTCTGGAAACCATGTGGAGATTTAAAACAGGCTTTGTGTAGTTCGTCAATCGTGGGACAGATTAGCTTTTACCACAGATTTGTCATTTATGTGATTTAACACAGTGGGAAGACATTGTTTTGAGGATTGTTCTGCATGTGTTGCATTCAAGTGCTGGTGTGAAGCTCTGACAGCAGAGTCTTAGAAGTAAGCTGCTGCTGAATTTAAATGGATCCATGTTTATTAAGTTTGTTTTGTGTTGGTGGTTTAGCTGCTCGAATATGAAACTACTCGCTTTCCCTCTCGCTTGAATACAAACCTCATGGTGTTTGGAGGTTACATGGCTGAACGTCCTGGCTGCAAAAATGCTCTCAACGCTCAGTGTTTTTTTTGTTTTTTCCTGCTTCCAGTTTAAAACAGTTCAACATGTGCGACACCGCTGTGCTTGGCAGTATCACTTTTGTCTCACGAACCAATTAGAATCAAGGAGGAGGCGGGGCTTCTGGTTTAAACCCTGTTGATTGAGCGGCGGAGCAGAAGAATAACCACACATCGTATGTAGAGTCAACAAAGCTAACGCTATGTTGGTTTGTAGACTCGCATTCTGGAACCAGGGGTTTGGTATTTGAGCCAGAAGTGACCATATCTGGACATGAAGGGAGGTGTGAGGTGGCCAGTCTGGACAGGAGTTCACCAGTGAACGAGCCTGAAACCAGAGCTGTCAATCAAACTAACCCCGCCCCTAAATCTTCCTCATTTGAATCCCAGTATCTCCTTGATGATGAAATGATTTTCAGATGGACCACCAGATCACAGAAGAAGAGCTGACTTTATCTAACCACATCAGAATGAGGATATTTGGATTAAAATGAGTTTTTTGGAGCCAGCATCTAGTGGCCATTGGCGGTATTGCACTTTTTTGCAGCCTATGGTGTACATATATCTATGTATTGATTTATATAGATAGTTATAATTTGCAAAGTACATTCCACGACTTCAAAAATTTAGTTTACAAAAATATCCAGGTAATTTGCATTTTGCAAAAAAGAAAACTCAGTGTCTAACCAGGGGAATTTCCAACAGCTGTGGATTTCATCCAATAGTGATTACTGATGTATTCATCCAGTTGCCTGCCACCGTTCCTCCCGCACACCCAGGAGTTGTGTTCCCTGCTCAGTATTAACACCATCCTCCAGACTGGCCTCCGGGAAGCGAGGGAGGAGAAGCAGCCGCTGAATTATTGAACATTTCAAGGTCCCAGGCTGTGTATTTATATGATGTGGGTAATGAGGCCGCTGGAGATCACACCGTCGCTCGTAAAGACAGAAATAAGATCTTTATAATCAGCATGTGAGCTGGATCTATACTGAACCTGAGCAAAGATGATGCCTTCACTGACCTCACTGTACTCCTGCTTCCATGTTTGCTACCCCCGAGGGCCTGATGTTTGATCGCTGTGTTTATTGTCTATAATGTCTCTATGAGCTCGAGTGGAGAGTTTATACAACTGTGTTTGGTTTGCTCTTGTTCTATGAGGAGGTTTCCAGTGTTTCAACAGCTGTTTAGAGAGTTGGACTCAGCTCTGCCATCATTTTACCAGAGGAATACAACATGTGTGCACAGCAGGTGTGAAATCCCTTTGTCAGGATATGTTCAAATTACTTTTTCTTACACTGTAAAAAAGTATATATATATTTGGCAAATATGGTCCTTTACCAGCAGCTTGGTGCCGAAAGATTTCTTTAAAATATCTAAAAACAACCAGCTCATAAAATACAGTTTGTAGATTCATGAATTATTCTGTAATTTTTGTCTTTTTTATGTTTAATGAAGAATATTCATGTGTAAATAACAAGGAAATTTCCATATATTTACAAAATATGTCAGTTAACAAAAAGAAAAATAACATTTTATGACTAATTTTATTACATTTTAGACATTTAGTTTCATCTATTAAACACATAATAAACACTTTTTTTTTTTTTTTTTTTTTT
>OOFC01019679.1:19532-30082 GCA_900323345.1 Pseudochromis fuscus
CGAACGACGTAATTCCAGCTGATTCCCGCTCATGCGCAGCGTTCTGTACATATTACCTGCATCAGGGGTCTCCAACCTTTTTTTCCCCACGGACCGGTTTGATGTCGGCATTATTTTCACGGACCGGCCTTCAAGGTGTGGCAGATAAATACAGCAAAAATAAAATAACACGACCAAAATAAAAAAATGTCTCCCCTTTGCGAAGAAGCTCTCCAAAGACGTTTGTATTTTTACTCATTTTCGTTCGTTTTCGGACTTATTTGTTTGGCTAATGTGTCGGATCACGTGACCGACACAAGCGTATTGACGTGTGAAGAGACACAGACGAAAGTTAAGTCTCTCGAAAGAATCCGGTCGTTTTTCAAAATAAAACGTCTTTCAGACTATAACGATCAATACAATGGAATTTATATACCATATTTTCTAGACTATTGAGCGCATCTGTCTATAAGCCGCTGAATTTATTCAAACAGTTTCATGTGGTCCACTCTGACCGGGTCTGATGTGACGAGGCTAAACATATCGGTGGCACGGTGCTTGCTAGCTTGTAAAAAGCCAACGAGCTTTGTGCCGCCGATGCTGAGCCACACCGGTGTTTAAGCCACAGGGTTCAAAGCGTCGGAAAAAAGTAGCAGCTTATAGTCTGGAAAATACGGTAAATCATTCATTCTTTCTGCGCAGCCCGGTAACAAATGTCTCACGGACCGGTACCAGGCCCCGGCCCGGTGGTTGGGGACCACTGGTTTATAGAAATGGACGAAGCAGCCGAGGCTCATACATCAGGCGAGTGCAGTCACACACATTGGGCAGTATCCTCAGGTTCAAGTTTCAGACCCGCCTCCTCACGTCTCCCTTAATATCCAAATATGGTCATTTCTGGCTCCGAACAACCAACATGGCCGCGTTCAAACACCAAACTCCTGCCTACCAACTCTCCTCACACCAGGTGACATCAATCAGTAACGTCACATTAGCTTTGTCCTACAGTGTATGGCTATCTCATCTTTCTTCTTCCTCTCTGGTTTATAGACACAGCAGTCATGTTTCGCTGCCCCCTACTGGTTCTCCACATCCCCCCATTATAAGTAAAAGTGATTTTTCTGGATTCTTACCAGAAAAAGTCACTGAAATCTGTTGTGAACATACAAACTCTGCAGGATCGTCTGAAGCTTCAGCAGCGACAGAAAAACTTCTTGCTCAGCTTTTTTTTTTTCCAGCAGGAAACCGATGAGAAGCATCAGCTTTCTTCCCCCTCTCTAAGCCATTCAATAAGCCGTTTGTAGAACAAGGATTTCCATTTGCATTCGGAAGCAAAGAAAAAAAAAAGGGGGGAAGATCCTGAGATTGTGGATTACTCCCCTGGCTTTGCTTTTGAAAGGAAGAATTAAGAAGAGGAGTTCTGGGAGCTTTACGGGGCAAATGCAATTCAAAGTGTTCTGTGTGTGCAACCTGGCGAGCGTCGTGTCTGTTTTCTCCCCACTCACTTTGTGCTAATGTGCCTCGTAAATGGATGTGCATGTAAATGTGCACAGGTGCAAAGTTTCCCCAGTTCAGCAGAGTCTGAAACACTGGGAGCTTTTATTTTATCCACATAGCTGCAGCTTAGAGTTTGATTGGACGACTGAAATACAACAAAACACCATAGTAGCTTTAAAACCAGAAAGTAAATGTGATTGATATATGTGAAAAAAAAGTGAACAATACAACAACATGTAGATTTCCCCTGCACTTCAAAATGAAAGTCTGTAGAAAATGTTGTCGAGGTTAAAGAGCTCGATGACTTTACAATCATCGTACAGCACTGACAGTAAACCCTGATTTATACTTTCATTTACTGAAATGCAAAACTGTCTCTTCATGGATGAATAATTAACATTTCCTAATCCACCCAGAGCTTCTTTTTTTTCTCTTTAGACATCAAACTATACACTTCACCCTGCAGGATACCCACCACTCTGCTGGACTCCATCTATCCCTGCATGTCCACAGCTACATCTCCTTCCTGTTTCTGCTGCACTTCAACAAACCCATTAGAAAAGATGAATGTACGAGTTTACTAGTTTGGTTTTAAAGTGCACTAAGATGAATCTGCGAGGAGAAAAAGCAGAATTGCGTAAGACACTGACTCATGCCGTCTATCTTTAGACTTGTGCGACTTACAGTAAGTAGCTGAATTAAATGGCTATTATGGCACAAAGGCTGCTCTGGCTCTGTTCCCCGACCGAGGACGGACTCAGTCTGCTACATGTCTCAACACACTGAGGCAGGGATGTGTCAACATCTATATACGTATGTGTAGTCATGGGCACAAGGCTTACACGAAGTAACTGTGGATGCAGTGTTTTATAAACCACACAAAGATCTCCAAGAAGATGGACGTGAACATGCAAATAAGTCTTAAAGTTATGAAAATAAATATTTGATCTAAGTGAGTGAACAGTAGACAGTAGACGTCAAATGTGCCAATGTGTGTTGGAGTTCAATTTTAGTTCAGCATAGGTTCAAAGCACAGGTGCACTAGATGTTATCTCAACATATTTAGACTTGGGCGGCGTAGGGCGGCTGTGGCTAGGGTGATAGAGTGGGTCGCCTTTGAATTGTAAGGTTGTGGGTTTGATCCCCGGCTCCTCCTGTCCACATGTCGAAGTGTCTTTGGGCAAGACACTGAACCCTAAGTTGCTCCCAGTGGTGGCTAGCACCTTGCATGGCAGCTTGGTAGCCGATGGTGTGTGTGTGTGTGAATGGGTGAATGAGTTGCCTTGTAAAGCACTTTGGGACCTAGCTAAGGTCATGAAAGAGCTATATAAATGTTCTGCAATTACCATTTACTATTGTGAGTAACTTACAAGTGATGTGTGTGAACATGTGTCAGTGATCGATAACTTACTTTCAACTTATAGCCAATGTACGACATCACCGTACTACGACGTATACCAGTCTGCTCTTTACTTAAACAAAATGTACTCATAACTTAATAAGATGTATGACAGTGTATTCATCAAATGTTTCATACGTCGGCGTCCGCTGGCTGAATCGTCGAGGTGTGACTCCACCGTTACTTAAAAGTTTGAGTGTCTAAGTGCAGCTGAAGAACTGAAAGAGACTAAAAACTGTTGGCAGCCAGTTAAATATATTTGAAAACTATCTGAACCCTTGCAGCAGAGGTTACTCAGGATTTACATACGTTTCCTCTTTGACATTCACGTTGCAGAGCAGATAGACAACTTTCCCGGCTGTGTGCTTTTCACTGCTCATCATGTAAATGAAACACCTCAGGTTCAAACCCTGCTTGTTAAACACATGGTGTCGGCCTCGCCGTCTCCCTCTGACCTTCTCCGTTTACCCTCCACCTGCACTGTGCAGGGAAATAAATGTAGCTGAAAGAATTAGAACAATAACTGCTCCTCGTTCTGTTTAACAGCCGTTTACCGTCGGTGCTCGTCTGGCCTCTGCTGCGTGGAGCGGTGAGGGTTTTTTTTTTTTTTTTTAATGAGGAAAGAGGTGGAAAAATCTCGCCAAGGGCAAAAATGCTCGACAAAAGAGACGCTGCACGCTCGAGCTAGCGGCAGATTTTTCATGCTCTTGTGTGTATACACCATCGTCCTTGCTGTCGAAGCTTTGAGTGTCTCGTTGCATTCACTCCACAGAAACACGGAGACATTATTTCCAAATGCTTTTCTTCACGTCGGCTTTCTGCTAATGCATCTTTTGAATGTAAACACAGTAAAATGACGATTTCTGATTTCTATGTTTTCTTAAATGTAATCCATTGCTCCCTCCCATGAAACCTTTGCTTCATGTGAAGGTTATGTTCACAGCGATGCAGCCCACTGTTGTCAGACAGGAGCTTTCAGATGATCAAGCTAAGAACCGCTGACAAGCTAACAGGCAGCTTAGAATCTCACACATCAAAAAGCTAATGCTGCAGTCACACCTTGACGATTCAGCCAGCGTCTGCCAACATATGAATCATTTGGTGAATACACTGGCGTACGTCGATTAACTTCTGAGTAAGGTTTGTTTGAGTTATGACCACGCTGAAGCACGGTGGTATACCTCGTAGTACAGCGAGGTCCAATACTAGTGTATGGTTCATTCGTCATGCAAACTGCACCATAAGTTGTAGGTAAGTTATGTGATCGTTGACACATGGTCAAGCACGTTTCTTTTAAGTTACTCATGAGGTAAATACATAGAGATAAGATTCAAAATTTATTCGTCAATTTCCCTACAACTTCAAGATTCATTCAGAAAATAATAAATCAAGCAAGCAAGACTTTTGGAAGTTTGTGTAACTGATATAGAACTTATCTCCAATGCATGTTGACATATGTAGACGTATTTGACGTGTTCTGGACGAACTTCCTGTTTCTAACTCACAGCTACTGTATAATGGAGGATTGGCAGCATTCAGGGGATCGGTATAAGGAAACTTTTTACAGCTACAACGTGATTGTTGGCGATACACTGCGACGGTATCAGTTCGACTATCGTTGGGCATATGGTAAAATGGTAAATGGAGTATATTTATATAGCGCTTTCATGACCTAAGCTCTTTACAAGGCAACTCATTCACCCATTTACACACCAATGGCTACCGAGCTGCCATGCAAGGCTCTAGCCACCATTGGGAGCAACTTAGTGTTCAGTGTCTTGCCCAAGGACACTTCAGCATAATTTGTGACAACATGCTAAGCATTCATTGGTACAAGTTATCTATAAGTTATCAAAACATTCAATATAAGTCACCAATACATTATGTTTAAGTCCTACTCATTAAAATTCAAACATTTAAGACTCCAATAAGCTAAACTAAACATCCAACAGGCTAACAGTTTTAATAGCTAACAGTGTAACAGACGATCAAGCCAAGAATCAACAGCTAACATTCTGCGATAGCTTCCTGCTAATGCGTCCTCTGAACCAGACGCTAAAAAGACGATTTGTTTCCTTTGTTGTTGCTGTTTTTCCTTCAGTCTGTTCTTCTGCTCCCTCACATGTCACCTTTGCTTCCTGTGAAGGTTACAGTCACATCCATGCAGCCCACTGTTTTCTGACAGCAGCTTTTCAGACTCACAAGTTCTTCCGATCTCTTTGTAAATGCTTTTCATTCCTGGATGCCCTTGGTGGAAAACACACTTGATATGCATTGTGCTGCGGATCTATGAAAGCCTCTCTTCCTGCTTATGTTCTCATGTAGCTTCCCTAAGTAAATCCAGTCAAGATGAATGAGAGAAGTGGAGTTAATGTATATTTTCCGTTGCGTGGCTCTGTGTGACTTTGCCTCTAGATTTTTTTATCCGGCTGTGATCGGCTTGGAGCTGCAGGCGGTCGCTCTCTTTTTTTTTTTCTTCCTATGATACCACAGTGATCATATGGGAGGAAAATTACTGGATGAAATGTGTGATGGTGAGGAGATTAACCACTTCAGCAGCTTGTCTCGCTGCAGGGCAAACTCAACATGTTCTACAGTATAAATCCAGCCGGTACAGGAGCCCCATGATTTCCCCGCTTAATTACTTTGCCTTTAGCCCGAAGAGGATGACAAATTACACATATTTTAATCCCGTGAAGTCTTGACGAATCAATATTTTAATGTTAACAGTGGATCATAGGAGTGTATGTTTTATTAAAGTGCTCTCAAAGACAATCATCACCAAAAGCTTCGCAGCCTCTCCAAGTGTGTTATTTTGATTTTACAGCAAATTTACGGTGTGTTTAGTCTCAGCGCTCCTGTTAACTATCATGATCCACCAGCAGGGAGCTAGAAGTGACCATATTTGGATATGAAGGGAAGAGTAAGGAGGCGGGTCTGACCCTTGAACCCTGAGGACACTGTCCAATGTGTATGAGACTGGAGTTCACAGTATTTCATGATTGAAAATGAACATTTTTCAATGGAAGTATTGAAGAAAAATGTGTTTTCTTTTAACATGTGGATCTTTTGCCACTTTCTGCAGGACATTTATATGAGGAATTAAATGCTTAATTACTGAGTTAAATATGTGTCACTCTCCGTAAAGTTTGTTGGTTTTTAAAGTGTCATTCAGACAAAAACCCTCCAGTGACCCGACAGTAAGACGTGGAAATGAAAAGCAGTGGGATGATGTCCCAGTCTGAGGCGCTGAGCACAGTGTGGACCCTGTGGAAACCAGTTTATTGGCTTCTTAACACCGGCTTGTCAGCTTGTTTCCTGAAGTGCCAAGTGGTGATGTTTCATGCCAAAAATGCTCACAGATCAATACGGCTTTTCAAACGCAATATGTTCAGGAATGTGAGGGTGAGATGGTTTCGCTCGGCGATGCCGTCGTCTGCGTGCAGCTTTTTGTTGTGATGCTGAATATTTCACTGTAAACTGGCAGTTTGTGTCACTGTTTTCTGTCTGTTTCTGCAGTTTTTCAGAGGGCGAGTTTTTATTTCATAACCATTATCTCATCCTCTGCGCTTCCTCTCAGAGGACCCACAATGCAATCCGTCATCCGGCGGTGACAGTCACACCCCACAAAGACGGCCTCGGCGTTTCTGACTCAATGAACTCCACAGCGGCGGTGCCAAGCCACGCTAAACACTGCACCATTTTTCATGCCTCTTCCCGTCCTCATTCTCCTGCAGTGGAGTGTTAGCTCATCAGAGCGGCCTGTCTGCCGCCTGCCAAAGCCATCATCTACATCGCCGCGCTCCAGCGGAAACACAATCACTGCTTTCTATGGAAAACCAAACGCCAGGAGTATAATAGGAGCAATATGTTTCTCCTCTGTCTCGGTTCAAACAATGTGGGAGCACTGGCCAGAGGAGGAGGAGGAGGAGGAGGAGGATGGTGGTGTCAGAAGGAGAAAAGTTAGTGGATGAAGAAGAAGTGATGGTGGAAACTCAACACTCAAAATCATCCAGAATCCAGAAAGAAGGTTTAACAGTGGATCATAAGTAGATGATGTGATATTTTCCAGTACTAATGGATTTCTTTGGGCATTTGGGGACAACAAACTATCAAATATACAGTCACGCATTCACTTGTTGTGTCCACCTGAAATATTTCAGTCAATTTTTACTCTTCTTTTAGCTCCAGTTTAGCCTCCACCAGCTCCGAAGAAAAATGAATTGTTCAGTTCAAATCAGCTTTATTCATGTTGCACCAAATCCCAACAAAAGCCTCTCAGAGCACTTTACAAAGTAAGTTCAGGGCTTTAAAATTTTATTAATAGTCTCAAGAACAAAATCTATAATACAGTGTTGTCTATTTTCTATAGAGAGGTTAATAAGTGTAGACACCGCTCAGCATCCTCAGTGTACAGAAGTTTCTTTTTGTTTTTCCTTCATTTCATTGGAAATAGTTAAACTTTTAGTACATCATGAAGATCTGAGACATTTCACCTTCAGTTCAGAGGAAACCTCTTTGATGAGAAACAAAACATCTTCATCAACCTTAAACCAAGTCTGGTTTCTCAGACTCAACACTATTGAGTTTTGAGTTGCTTCAATGTGTTTTTGTTTGAGTGTAAGTACTTGGTTGCAACCTCACACCTTGCTTTATTGAGTCGTGTGTTTATAGTAAAGTCTCAGTCTGCAGATCATATGTTTTGTCCGTGAGGTTTGAATTGAATTGACTTTGTTCTTGTTGTGTTGCTGTGGTGGCAGGAGAAGTCAACAGGGGGCTGAACATGCAGAAAATGTCAGATAAAAGCCTTTAGCCGACTGTCACATAATTACCTCTTGTTTCTATGACATCCGAAAGGTGAACTTTGTGCATCAGACTCACACTCGGCGTCTTGGTGAAACCATAAGGTCGCCCTGTAGAGAGGCGCTGTGTCGTCATGCTGTCAGGCTCTGCTTACTGTCCTTGTTAGCATCACTGTCACCTGTAGCTAATATCTTAATTATCTGGAAGCCGGCGCTTCACTGCACCTCACACCGACATTTAATCAACCGCCTCTCCCAGAGTTCCTCCTCTTCTTGGCCACCCTGCCACCAAATTACCTCCCTTCCTTCCTCATCTGCAGCTTTATCTTCGTTGAACAGGAGCAGCTTCTATATAACAAGCTAACCAGATGGCTGGAGCCCGGCGGCGTCTCGCTGATCATTAACCTGCTGGGCTCGTCTCGATGTGCGAACCTTGTCTCTTTTAATTCCCATCTTCCCCCTCGACTCCCGGATGTCAAAACGTCCCCAGACTCTGAAAGTTGGAGGCCCCTGGAGAGCAAGCGATGCAGGGAGTTGTCTTCACAGATTTGTCATCCCCTGGACGTCTTTTTGAGTCCACTGAAGTAACTTTGATATGAGCTGTACATGCGTTTGCCCTTTAGCTTGATTATAATTGGGCCAAGTTCATGAGGAACAGAGCAGAGATATTTCCAAATGGCTAACGTCAGTTTGAGGGTAATGTTGGTTAAAAACAATAAAATGTTGACTAAAAACAATAAAGTAATGGATTCAAATAATAAAATCTTGGGTAAAAATAGAGATGCACGATACTGGATTTATGGCCGATATGCCGATATTTTGCGACTCATTTGGGTGATAACTAATACCGATATTTTTTTACCCACACCTAATTGCAGACATCATGTAGTTTCTGCAGTGAAATTAACATACAGAATTATTCTGCATGCTCTTCATCACGTTGGCCCGCTGGATATTGGCAGAATGGCCGATAGCCAATATTGTCCTATACCAATAACATGCTGATTGTTTGGAGGGGGCCCTGTGTTTGTAGGGTGAAAATGTCATTTCGTTGTGTGTGTTTGTACTGTGTACTGCATGTGCAATGACAAATAAAGCTTGTTTGTTTTGTTTGTTTTTATAATATCATGCATGTCTAGTTAAAAATAATAAAATGTTGGGTAAAAATAATAAAATGTTGGGTAAAGACTATTAAATGTTAGATAAAACAACAACTACTGAGTAAAAATAAAAACAATACATTCAGTAATAGCACCAAAAACAACCCAGAATATTTGAGTGTGTTGTTGTAAATTTTAACAGTGGGGTTGACTCTCCATCCCGGGATCGAACCATTAAAGGAGCCGTTCTCTTTGTGTCACTGTGGTTTAGCATCAGTACGACTGCTCCCTGCAACGTTCATGGCATTAACCTTATTATGATTACTGAGCATTTTCTGCTTAAATTGCACACCCAGCAGAAAAGGCCATTGGAAGCCATTAAAAATGGATGTGGAGAAACTTTACTATTGCGGCCCAGTAATATGTAACACAGTGGGCTGGTTTCTGTCGAGCTGTGATACAGCAAAAATCCCCTTGAAGCCATTAAAATGAATAAACTGTAACTTTCTCGAGATAAAAATAGGAGCGTTGGGAAAAGTTGGAGTGTGTCTGGAGAGTTGTGTGTGTTTGGGATCAGCTGGTGGTGACTGATGGCTTCATCGATTGTTTGTGATCGCTCTTCGCTCTCGGTGATTTCACTGAGTTCGGTTCCTCTGATAGAAGAAGATTTGCCTCCTGGCAAAAACTGAGAACAGAGGACACCACCCCGACACTCTGAGGAGCCAAAGACATACCAGTATGTACACTGGTATGTCTGGGTTTACTGGGTTGTTGTTAACTACATACTAGGTACATTTAAATCAGCTTGATGGGATGTTTTTACCAAACCTTTAGTTGTTTTTACACCCTTCTTGTTGGTGGTAGTATGTAGTTAATCCAAAACTTACCCAGATCTGGGATTTTTAGTAAGTAATAAAACAGTCATGTTCCTGAATCAATAAATCTGTGTTTCCTGTTTCCTCTGGATGTCGCCTTAGCTGCATAAATAACCAAACATATATAATTAAAGACACTGATATCTGTGTTATTATTACTTTTCTCCATGTCCCACTGTGGAAGTTGAGCCACGGCCACTTGTGACAGTTGCCAATCTCGACTTTGTTTTCCGGCGAGGTGACTTTTTAAAAGACTAATTAACAGGGAAATTAACTGGAGGCACCCGGAGAAGAAAATGAAATGGCAGAATTGACTGGCTCCTTAAAGAGTTGAAGTTTTAATGCTGTGTCAGCAGCTCTGAGAAAGTTTGAGAGTTGAAGAAGTGACAGGAAAAAGTACAAGTCTCCATTTCTACATTTACTCAGCATGGAATACTTTTTGAAAGTGATCCAGTTGGACTTAGTGTATTAGTATAAACCACACTACTGCCACCTGTTGATCATTTACATGCAGGTGACACAGACTGTATAAAAGAAACAGACATAGTCACTGTGATGCCACCCGTTGGTTGGAAAGCAACAGTTTGGTGTTTGAATGTAGCCATGTTGGAGCCAGAAGTGACCATAATTGGATATGAAGGGAGGAGTGAGGAGACTGGGGAATGAGCCTCCAAACCACCTGTAAATGATTGGAAACCAGAGCTGTCAATCAAACTAGCCACTTAAATCATCTTCTTCTCTCAGCCTAATGTCTCCTTAGTGATTTTCCGATGAACCACCTGTCAATCAAACTGACCACACCCCTAACTCCTCCCCTTCCCTCAGTCTAATATCTCCTTAATAATAAATGATTTTCAGATGGACCAGATCACTGAGAAGAGTTCACTTTATTTAATGA
>OOFC01019688.1:0-11427 GCA_900323345.1 Pseudochromis fuscus
ATCAGTTTTATTAATTAAAGTGAATATTTGTGAAATTGTTTAAAACAACTTTTTCTGAGCAAAAATTAAAAAATTGGAAATGTTATTGTTTTTCACAGTTACAAGGTTTTCATGTCATTGTAGATTAGACTGTAAATGTGAATGTGAAATATTTGTTATGTATTTAAAAACAATACAGAACAAGAATCTGTTGCATAAAGAGAGAAATATACTTCACACTGTGCAGGTGAACTGTAGGTAACTGTACTGTAAGAGCTGTGCAGAGGGACGGCACCACACCAACCTGCACAGTAATAATTCAGTGACTGAATACAGGACGAGCCGCTGACCTGGACTCATGTGTCCCTGCAGATCCTGACCGGGGAGGACTGGAACGCAGTCATGTACCACGGCATCGAGTCACAGGGGGGCGTCCACGGCGGGATGTTCTCCTCCATTTATTTCATCGTCCTCACTCTCTTTGGAAACTGTATCCTGCCTCACCGCCCGTGCTGCTGCCGCGTACCCCGAGTACCACTTTAAATATTCATCCATTCATCATGTGATCTTTTCCTGACACCACAAATAACCAGACACACTCCTCAACGTCTTCTTGGCCATTGCTGTCGACAACCTCGCAAATGCCCAGGAGCTCACTAAGGTACAGTGTTAATGTACACTTAATGTCACAGCAGTTAAAGGAGATAATGATGTCGGTCGCACCATCACACCCACAGCATCTGTCGAATCAGGTTCCTGTGGATCCTGGAGACTTTTTTACACCCACTTTCAAAGAGTAAAATGTCCTGAACAGAGCTTTGACACTGAGGTTCAGATTAGAGCAGCAGGGGGATAATTTACAGGCTGAAACACCCTGAACGCACCACAGACGTAGCCTTTGAACGCAGCATGATTTCAAAATACTCTATGAAATGTGAGTGACCTGATGCTTTGAACATTCACAGTTGTGACTTGAGTATTTGAAGACTTCACAAACATTATGTAACGTTCAGGGACCAGCTGACTAAACAACAAAATACCAATAACTTAAAGCTGAGTAGCTTGCTGGTTTGAAGAAAAAATAAGATTAAAAAGTATGATTTACCTTCTATAATTATAATTGTGAGAGAAGCTCGGTGTCATAATTATTATTATAATGTGAGTTATTTGGATTCAGATGTCATCATTACAGATAAAGCCTCCAAAATATATCTCTTTAGTAATCCTCCCACTGCACTAATCTAACTCCTTCATGCTGATCACTTGTGTTTTCACTGACTGTTGTTGAAGATAAACAGACAGAGGTCGTCATATAACATAAAACCTAAAGGCCACGACCTTCACGAGGACTTGCTGTTTGTATGTATGTATGTGTGTTTTTGCACATACTGTCCAGGACGAAGAGGAGCAAGAGGAGGCCATCAATAAGAAGCTGGCACTGCAGAAGGCCAAGGAGGTAAAGGAGGTCAGCCCCATGTCGGCCGCTAACATTTCCATCACAGCGTAAGTGAACCTCCTTTAACGTCTGTGTGAAGTCTGCTGCTGCATCACTCAGGACACAGGAAGTCTGGTGCTGCTGCTGTTCAGCTGCTCACGTTAAACACACTTTACCCACACACAGAGAGGAGGGTCAGATGTAATCCTGAAAACAACAATAATGATAATAAACTTTATTTATAGAGCACATTTCAAATCACACTTTACAAAAATAATAAAAATTAATAAAATACAGCCCACATAAACAAAAATAAAAATACAATAGAGCGCACACATACAAAGCAACAATTTGAATTTAATAAATAAATAAATAAAATCAGGAAAGACTCTCTGTTAAAGATGTTTTAAGCAGAGACTTAAAAGAGAGCACAGAGTCAGTCGACCTGATATCCTCAGGCAGTTAAAAAATAAAATAACCAACTCATTAAACTACAGTAATTTTCCATAATTACAATATAGTTTATAGCTTTAATTTGACAGAAGATCTTGTTATATTTAGATTTTTAATGTTTGCTGAACCAACTACATGTGTAAAACAATGAAACAAACAAATCTGTGTCAAACTACAGAAACAATACTTTATTATAATTTTCTCTGATGTTAAATTTGAGAGATTTCTTATTATTATTTTAAAAAGAAAGTGACTTTTATGAATGTATTTAAAAAAACTTTTTCCATGAGAAAACCTTCACGTTATGACTATTTCGAGTTATAGGTTGTTAATGATTTTATTTTGTATTTTTACATTAGATGTAAATTCACAGTTTGGTTTTGTAAATTTTAAAAGTATTTTTGTATAATTAAAAGATGCAGGAAAAATCTGTAATACAAGCTGAAATAAATTAATAAATGTACAGATTTCATTACAAAGCAGGTTTGCTTTCTGCATGAAGTAGCAGCCCCTCACCTGCTCTAACATGTGACCAACAGACACAGAGGAAACAATACAAACCAGCTACACACACAGTAACTGGAGGAGCTGGCAGCTGTACGTTGGACTTCCTGGATCTTTGTAGAGTATCAACAGCTCTACATCCAGGACTTGATGTTTGTGCCTGTTTGAATGTGTTGGTTTAACTTCCTGTTTCCGTGCACTGCAGTCACCAGGTTACAGCTGCTTCCTGCAATCAGCTGATTTCTGTTATGTAAATGAGAAGCTGTAACGTGGACAGTGGATTAGAGAAAGCTGCTTTCTACTGTTAGAGTAGAAACAGTAGAAACAGTAGAAACAGTAGAAAGCAGCTTAAAGAACAGTTTTCTTCTCTCTGGTCACCTGAGTGCAGGTAAATGCAGTGACTGATGTTTTCAAAGCCTGTGTCTGATTTAGGGTCACGTGTCCCAGACGAGCCTGCATGTGGTTCTGACATGTCATGACCAGGATGTGATCTATAGAGGAGGCGGGGGACTGGACCTGAAAACAGGATGTGACATTTGTTGAGGAGCCTCCAAGATATTAACAGTTTTTATTTTAAATATATTTCTATCTTAATCATCCTCATGGATCACCTGTAGAGTTGTTATTTTTGTCATTGATGTACAATTCATGCATGTGGGTCAATGATCATCAGTCCACTTTAATAAACATACCCAGCATGTTTGCTGCTCTTCACTCACTAGAAATAAAACTTCACTGATGCTTCAAACGAAACGACAGGAGAACAAACTCAGTCTGTGCAGCACATCTCCATCATTATTATTATTTTCTCCATTGTGGTCACATTTGGTTTTAACATCCAGCATCAGCTCTGTATTGTTTCCTCTGCAGCTCTCTGTGATGCTGTGCAGTTGCTACTCTCTGCTTGTTTTCTTTTTCCTTACCATTCATATTCTTAATAATGGTTTAAAAATCTGAATCCAGTCTTCTTAAATGTTGCATCTGATATTTCTGACCACACAAAGTCCCAAACATTAGCTCCCCTGAAAGAGGTGTAGATGGCACACTGGTCATGACAGCCACTTGTCAAAGCACAGCGTAACGTTGAGCATCATCCTCAGAGTCAGGGTCCCAGTGGGAGTTCATCTCCTCACCTCCTCACGTGGCACATCCTGTTTCTGTCTCCCTGATGACCTCTGAAGATAAACCACCCCCAGCTGAAGTGAGAAGTGTTGTATGTCCATGACTCCCCTTTATGTTTTTGACAGGGTAACAACAATGGGCACTCAAAGCCATAAACCTGCAGTGACGCTCAGCACAGTGCAACTCTTCACAGGGCTGTACATGACAGGAGTATATTAAAATGTTATTTCTTATATATTTATTAGTCCTGCCATTTACCAGGGACTGGAGCTGAATGTTTTTCTTGATGCAGAACCGTCTGCAGCACACAGTTTGAAACCTAAAGACACTGCTCTGTATTCTGCAACACACCATGGAGCCAGTGTTGCTCTGGAGTCAGGCATAATGTCATTGGTGGAGCTGAACCTCATTATTGAGCAGGGTGCAGACGCAACCCTGAATATCAACAGTTTATTTTTATTTTCTGTGAAGGGAACGATATTCACCTTTTCTGAGGTGTGAAGATGCAGAGACTGAGGACATGTGGATCTGTCAACACAACAGGATGCTCACCACTTCACTTATTTATGGTGTATTTCATTGAGCCTCCTTTCACAGCACAGAGTCTGCTCAGTCTGGACTGTCATAACCGGGCAGTTGGATTATTAAGCTGTGTTCAGAGATGTCTCGGTGCAGGACTTTCATGGTTCTGGAGAAGCCAGATCTCAGAAGCATTGAGTCCATGGTGATGCTGCTACAGCTACACTGTGCTGAGGCTCATCTATGGAGAACTGTGAGAGTGTGAGTGCAGCATAGGTGCTCCATGGAGACGCTTCAAGGACCAGCTGAAGTAACAACTGCAGACATGGACCACCGTAACTGGGAGACATCTGACAGAACTGGATGAGCACAGGCACCAGTGTCCAGCAGCAGTCAGATGTTACACCATGCAGATCAAGGATGGGCCTGCTCAGCCATTCACACGACTGCCCCAAGTGGACAAACCTCCCAACCCAGTGATCTGTGGATTTGAAGAATCTGTCATCATTCATGCAAATACAGCCACTGGACTGAAGTTGGAGCTTTCGCCTTTCACCAGTATTTATTCTTTACAGCCAATAGCAGTCCTCCTTCTGGAAAATGCACCATCTGAGCATCACAAAGAGCAATGAATGAGCTCATAATGTTGTATAAGCACCAGAGTGGCTGACCTCTCTCCTTCTTGGTTTTATCCTGAGTCAAAGTGGTGTTATGTGAGGTGAACAATAAGACCCAAACACAGGACACAAAAAGGTTGAACTAAAAGATTTAGACAAAAGGGAACAAAAAGTACTGAACAGCTTTAACAGGATAAAACCCAACTGTCCAACAAAAGTAATCCAGAGGAAAATACTCCAATGATAAAATACACAGAGACACAACAAAACCAACAGAGTCCACAGAGAAGACACAGGGGAGGCAAACACACACTGACTGAATACACATGGGGAGACATGGGGAGGTGAAATATATTTAGGGCCTAGATTTAAGACTGTAGTCTTTAAAGATGAGTTTAAAGCACACTGTAAATAATGTAATCTGCTACCTGTGAGCTGCTGTCAGATCAAAGCTCAGATTGATTAGATAACTACTCGAAAAGGCTTCATCAGGAAATGTGTCCTAATAACAGTTAACCAATACAGGCATATAACTATGGTACTTTCAGTCATGTGTTAAGCAGTGCTAAAGCACCGGTTATTGCAAGCGCTAAGCTATAGGGCTGCAACGATTATTCGACATAATCGATTACGTCGATTATAAAAATTCATCGACGCGGAAATTCAAGAGTTGATGCTTCGTATTATTGTTTTTGTCATTGGTAAAATCAAACACCAGCCAGGAAAAAGTCATCTGTACTTGCAGTTTCCTACAGGAACTGGTGGGGGCAGTATCGCTCCCACTATTGACGTTATTCACAGAAACAAACAGGAAGAAGAAGGAGCGAAAACCCGACAGGCAGCAGAACCAACCAATAAAGAGGGAAGATGCAAAACAGCACGGCTTTTTGATTTTGACGATTTTTTTAGAAATAGCACGTTGACCCTCACGATGGGAAATGTGAGTACACAAAAACCAAGACGGACAGTCGACCGACACAAAGTATTACACGCACTCTGCAGGAAGGAGTCTTCACCGAAGCACTTCCTGTTTAAAATACCACATTAACAGGAAGCATACGTTAGTCAGGGATTCTGCTAGCACTTAAGCTAACCCATCGTCCAGCTTGTGACAAACCACCCTCGTGCAAATTTGTATTGTTTGACAGCGCTATTTATTACTGCACCTTAACAAGTATTTCTTATCTAATTAATCAATGGAATAATCAATAGATTATTCGATTACTAAAATAATGGTTAGCGGCAGCCCTACCAGACAGTATTTGCCCCTAATTACACACAAATGAAACAATATAGAGTTGGTTGAATGTGATGCTTTCTGGTTTGAAACACACACCTCTGGTGTCATTGATCAGTGAGACCAGTGTTGTGGTCCTGGTTTACTGGATGCTCCCTCACTGCTCTCTCTCTGTGTCCAGGCTCTGAGTTCAGAGTTGGCTGAAGCTCGGGACGACACCAAGAAAACGCAGAACGACATGCTCCACGCCGAGAACGTCCGGGCGGGCAGAGACAAGTACAAAACCCTGCGGCAGATCCGCCAGGGCAACACCAAGCAGCGTATCGACGAGTTCGAGTCCATGTGATGCAGAGAGGAAGTGGACACAGCGCCGGGAGAGAGACCGCCAGTCTCGTTGCCATGTCAACGCCTCAGTTTCCTTGTGAAGCCCAGAACCTGCTGCCACTCCTCCAGGACGTCCTGCTTCTGTTTTATTTTTTTGTTGTTTTGTTTCGTCCGGGAGAACGAGCAGCGATCGGGCTTCGTAGCTTCAGCCTCGCCAAAGCTCCGCCTGGCAGCAGTGGGCCCGCCGCCCTGCACCCTGCTTCTTAGAGCTCTGTCCTCACCCCCAACGAAGCACACGTCTTTGAATCAGTCTCACAAACAATAGCAAGCAACATCTCCTCCTCCCCTGTACCTTACTGGCGATCCTACTGCTTGCATGTAATTTAATGATACCAGGACCTTTAGAGATCATGTCAGACTGGACACAATTGGTTGATATTGTGCTTTTACTCAACAAAATAAAATGGCCATCTGTAGCTGTAGCTTGTTGATGTCGGCGGCACGCTTTAATATCTGTACCTTACTTTTACTTTTGTCAATTTAAATAATTTGTTTTTTTAAAAAAACGCCTTATTCGTCTCATTTCTTTTCCGTCTGGTTGTCGTCGTTTTGTTTTCGGGACAGTTCTGCTGTTGATGTCACGTCAGCGAACGCATCATCATCTGTTTGCAGGAGACTCACCATCAGAGCTGTGAGCAGACGCATCAGCAGATTATTTTACATTCTTACTGTGCTGGCATCCTCCCATTTCACACATTTGTTCCATATATGTTTTGCCTCACAATAAAGAATGAATTTATATTTCCAAACATGCAGCTGCAGTATGATCTACGACACCGACTGTTGACGGACACAGTGACGCCACCTGTTGGTCTGTTTCTTTACTTAAAAAGGACTTTTCACGACTATTTATCATTCAATTAAACAAACTTTTATGGAAAAATAATCATCATAAAATACATGTATAAAATGTAACAACTACAAATAAAAATGTTAAAAGATCAACCACACACAAACAAATAAACTCTGGGACACTTCATGAAATATATATAAGCAAATATTTTTTATCTATAAATGTGCACATATAACACACCTGAAAAACGCTGGTTGGTTTGACCCAGAATTAGTATTTTTAATTTTAAAAAGCTTGTGTAGCAGAGTATTTCAGTACAGACGCAGCAGCACATGAAAGCTTGAGCAGGGTTTTTATTGGTCAGGTTTACATCACAGATAATCTCATTGGGCCTCAGGTTGTGGAGGAGGTTTGTCCTGCTCCTGGTTTGGGTTTCGTTGCCTAAAGCTTCATCGAATTTAAACATTAAAAGACGAACAATGTTTGGGGAAAAGTTTATAATCTGAGGATTGAGATCTGGTTGACCAGCTTATTATTATTATTATTATTATATTAAGAGTAGATAGAGTCTGACTTCAGCTCAGTACATGACAGCTCTGGGTCTTTACCTGCAGGACACAGTGAAACAGCAGCAACACTTTCATCTTTTTATTTTGGTTTAATATAACCACCATTGGCCTGAGCACACAGAGCAACAATGACAAGGTATAAAACAGACTTTTTTTTACTTGGCTTTGGTCCCTGAAGAGGCGACACCAACTTATTCCTGCAGCAGACACGAAGCCGAATTAAAGCACATCACAAAGAAAGGTGTAAACAAACAGGAACTGTGGATGTTTTACTGCTGTTGGATAACATGGATGGAGACACACATGCAGCAGGATTTTTAGTCAACAAACTACAACATTTCATCTGTCTAGACACAAACCCACACATTCAATCTGAAGTGTGTTGAGACTGAACTTGAAGCAAATTGAGGGAAGGTTCCTGTAAACTTTGTAATGATCTGCTGACACAGGGATGTAGTTGTGTTGTTGTCTGTTAGATTTGTAGTTGTATGAATATTGTATTTGTTGAACTGGAAAAGGATCAGGATGCTGGTGGAGCTGAGACAGGAAGTAGAATATTGTTTTAAATCCACTGTTCATGTTGATGTGAAAACGCTTCCTCTTCATCCTCGCTCGACGGGAACGACGCGCTCGGGCAAGTTTAAAATGATGGATGAAAACTTTGTCAGGTCAGGAACGCCACGTCACAGAGAAAATCGACAATACAACAAAATCTATGACTGGATTTTATGACGATCTCTCCAAGTCTGAAACACTACGGCCCTGTTCACACTTGGTTTTAAAAAGCGTCTCGGGTGATCCGATCACAAGTGGACGGCGTTGTAAACAAACACCAAGACGCACCGAGATCCGATCTGTTGTGTAAACGCCGATGTGTCCCCAACAACAGGACGTGGTCAGCAGGAGGTGTAAACAAAGCACTCCTGATCCAACACACATTTTAAAACCAAGTGTGAACAGTCACCACGCAGCACAAACTACATTCCCAGCTAAACACAAACATTTGTTTCCCGTTCAGTCTCAACTTGTCAAGTAACATTTGTGGAGAAATCCATTCACAACACGACATGAGCACATTTCATTCATCCCCTTTTACCAGCAACACACACCGACTACAATCTCTTCTTCTGGTTTAAAAAATAAAATCACATACAGTTAGAAAAATAGTAGAAAAATAGTTGTTGCTGTTATTCACTAAATAGAGTTTTTGATATGCACAGGAAACAGTGTATCTCTAGAGGTTTGTTCACTGAAAGTGTAGAGTGTGTAAATCACCAGCACACAGTGCCAGACACAGCAGGTGAGAGCACCTCAGTAATGACAGATACTCAGACATCAGCATCACACCACATGGTTATGAATGGATCTGAGTAAATAAATGTTTTGACCTCAGGCTGTCGACAGAACGGACAAAGGAGTTTGGGAGTTTCCTAAATCTTCCTCTTGTTTAATCCTAATATCTGCTTAATGATTTTCAGATGGACCACCTGTCAATCAGACTAACCCCGCCCCTAACTCCTCCCACCAGATCTCTGAGAGGAAGAGTTGACTTTAACTAATGATGTCAGAATGACTTGTTGAAAAATGTATTGACTGAGTATTTCAGGTCCAGACGGGGCGGCTCAGTGGTGCAGGGGTTAGCACAGCAAGAAGGTCCTGGGTTCGAATCTCGTCTCGGGCCTTTCTGTGTGGAGTTTGCATGTTCTCCAGGTTCTGTGGTGTCCTCCCACAGTCTAAAGACATGCAGGTAATCTGATTACTGTAAATTGAATGTGAGCATCCTGAATTGTTATAAAAATGTAATAAAACCCAAAATGTAACAACTGGGTGATAATGTAACAAAAGTGCTGAACCTGAAGTGTAATAAAATAAATGTAATAACAGACCTAAAATGTAAGAAGTTGCTACATTTTGGGCAAAGTTTTTACTTTGTGTGCTCAGCATCTTGTTACATTATCGACCAGTTGTTACAGTTCAGGTCATTGTTACATATTGGCCTCTAACAAGCTACACACAGACCGATCACCAGCTGTTATAGGCTCACGTCCCAATTGGATAAAGCGTCTATAGAAGATGATCAAATGAGTGGAACTAGAGTTTTTTTGAGCCAGCACCTATTGGCCATCGGGGGTATTACAGTTTTTGTCCTTCTGTATTGGCCTCATTTTTGAGTCCCAGGTGCTTCGTCCATTTCTATATACAGTCTATGGTAAAACCACACACACACACACACACACACACAAAAGAAATCAGTTGTCAGAGTGTTTGATGCGACTAGACTTGTTCCTGAGACTCTCTTCCATGTCTCTGTCAAACCATGGAGATCTAATCATTTCAGGTTTGTGTGCTTCAAGGCAACAAATGTTTCACTTGTAGATTTTAGTTTCTGGTAAAGACGTCACAGAGGATTTGGAGCCCGAGGCACAAATTTGAGAGCCGAGCTGTACGAGCAGGTTCCCGAAGTGTTCTCGGAGATTAATGCCAGCAAGCAAGGACATAGCAAATCCACTTCACACACAGCTTCTTTAACCCTGAAAATGTCCATATCCACCTCTACTTCACCAAAGTTAGAGGTTTCATCATTCTTCAAGCTGTACCGTGCTTTCAACAACAACTGTTTGCTGCACTCAGATGGAGGCGAATCAAAGTCCTCCTCACACGAACACCTAAGGGTGACAGAAGTTTGCCACATAAACTAAAATATTCCCCTCGAAATATTTCTGTTTAAATATTTTCATACGAAACAATGATCTCATTTTACAGGATACAATTTGTATCAACAAAGAGTGATGTCATCTGGCTGCTAGAGAATGATGCTAACCAGGTTCACGGACAGTTCCTCAGGCATTTAAATAACCCCACTGGTAAAGACAGTATTTAAAAAAAAACCATTCATTATTATAATTAGTTCATTCAACTAATGCAGCTCAAAGTGAGCTACATTAAGAAGCTAAAACATACTTTCAAATGGAAAGCACCATAAAACGTGTTATATTAATTATATTAAAAACATTTCAAAGACGTCACATTGGAAAAATGGGAATGTGCATTTTTTAAAAACCTAATCTTTACAAAGTTGTGACAAACTACCACAAACTCACCGACTGCTGTTGTTGTTTAAGTGCAGAAAAAAGTTCAAGGAATTAATTGAAAAAGTTATTATCATGTTTTCATTTACCCAGTGAGATCAATAACACCCCTGAGAAGAGTTTGCTGAACAAAGAAATGACTGAATTTGAAATGTATCGTGTTCCCACTGTTGTCATGGTGTCGGGTGAATACTTTTTGGGGACAGTTTTAATTTTACGGACATATTTTCGAGCTCTCTTCCCAGCTTGTACTGTGATCTCTGAGTATCTGACAGAAGAGGAACAAAGAGCCTGAGGCAGATCAACCCTCACTAGACAAAGGAGACTTTGTAACATTCACACACGTTAAAGGCAATAAATTAATACGTATTTAAATAAAAGAAATACCAAGAGTCCCCTTTCCACCTAAAGTCCTCAGGTGACCTCGCTCTCAGCCGCCACCTTGATGTGATTTTAATATGGATAAAAATAAAACACAGAGCATGTGTTTAAAAAAAGAAACAAACAGAAAATCCGTTCTGAAAGCTGATGAATCGTGAAGTCAGCTGATCCCTGCACAGGAAATAATTCAAATTCAAATGTAAACAACAGCGTGGGGTTTTCAGGTGGACTTTTTTCGGTCTCCTTTTGTGGGTGCCGTTTGAGTTTCACTTCCCTGTGGGGGGAAATTCACAAAATCCACAAAAACAAATAATCTGCCAGCTGTCGACACAGGAACAATCCCTC
>OOFC01019690.1:0-17822 GCA_900323345.1 Pseudochromis fuscus
CAACCCTACCTGCAGGCATAGTCATAAACACACAGACTGTCACTCCCACCTTCACCTCCGGGCAGCAGGTATGGATTTGTCCAGGAAAGAGTGGACCAATGGACAGATGGGGAGAAGGGCAGGGAAAGAGAGAGACTCGAGAACAAGTTGTGCAGACCAGACAGTGGGCAGTAAATTACTTTGCCAATCAATCTTCCCCCTGGGTACCCTTGATGAAAGCTGTCCAAACTTTTCCTCCAGTGCTAAGTAACCCTCCTACAGTTTGTCAGTGCAGGGCTGGGAAATTGGATGGACAAACAAAGTGCTAAGATTAAATGTTTCTGGGGAGGAGACGGAGAAAAGGAGGGTAAAAGAGAGAGGAATCGGGAAAATGTGCAGGGGGCAGCGGCAAGAAAAGAGACAGAGATGTGTGGTGGGGACGGACGGAGACAGTCATACAGTGTAAGATGTGGAAAACTGCTCAGGGCGGTTTACTCTGAGGAATGCAACAAATTTCTTCTTAATTTGGGTTCAGTAGCTTCTGACACACACACACACACACACTTACACTCACACACCTAGGCTCATGGGTCTTCATGGGTGGCACGGCAGTGTGACACGCTGTGACTCAAAACATGTGACACCTCCCAATTACAGCACCGTGCAGGACTAAGCCCACAGGGATCTGCAGCTGCCTGAGATACACAGGAAGACCTTTTAACTCTCTGTTAAATGTTCCCTTTTTTAAAAGCAACAGTAGCAACCCATGCATACATGCAGAATACACACACACACACACACACACACACACACACACACACACAGCCACATGCACCCGTAGAACTTTTTCTCTTTTACACTTGTTTTCTGGCAGGTTTGAGAGAGTCTCTGCCCAGAACTGTGAAGGGAGAGTGAGGGCTGTTGGGAATGTTAATTTGGTAATTTGTTGTTTTATATAAGCAGGGGAGGGACGGTGGAGATGGCGATGGTGGTGGAGGTGGTGGTGCAGTGCACACAGTCGGTGTGTTTGTCTGTCGGGGGGAGGTGGTGGTGGAGGGAGAGGGTAATTCTGGGTGACAAGGTCCAGCTCAGTGATGCAGATGACTCCCAACCAAGTTATTTTTCTTCGAGAGAATCGGGCAAAAATACCATGACGGTTGGAGAGCAAGAAGCGCCCCATGCCCATAGAAGGTATTAAGATGTCTCTGATACATAGCTGCCCTCCTCCTCCTCCTCCTCCTCCTCCTCCTCCTCTTCTTCCCCATGTCTCTTACTCTTAGTCACTCTCTCACTCCTAAATCTGGGATGGTGGCCAAGTGCCACCAAGGACACTAAGGCTAATAAATCATCCTCGTTTCAACATCTGTCCAGTCCCAAAGGGCTGCCCACTGCCGCCACCCCGCCCCTTGTGAAGATGGGTCCTTGGCTTTATTCCTCTTTCAGCATCCCTCCATACTCCCCCACTGACACCCCCTCCCAGACTGACAAAACGTCTATTGTCCCATGCCCAAGTGAAGAAGAGACCCTCTTTTCCCCTCTTTGACAAAAGCCGTCTGAAGCCAAGATGGGGACTGCCAGCCGAGATGCCTGGGACCCGGCAGGGGTGCCCCCTCTCCCCCTTCTATTTTTCTCCCGCCTTCTGGTTCATCCATCCCTCGCTTTCGCTCTCTTTCTTACTTTTAATACTCCCCTCCTGTGGGGGTCACTCACTCAGCTCACCCCCCACCCTTTTCATCGCGGTGAACTCTCAGCCTCGCATAAAGACATCAAGTGACAGCAGTGAGAGAAAACAGCCAGATTTGGCAGAAAGAGATATTCGACATGGCTGTCAGTGGCCATTCTGCATGCCTTTTGTTCCCTCGGGTGTAGTTGAAATAGATAAATAAACAGTCATAGGCTGAAAAGCCGGGATCAGAAGCTTGTCGCATTTATTCATATTGAACGGAGAAGAAAAAGAGGCAAAAACCTGCTGCTGCCAATTAAGAAGAATGAGACAAAACTCAATTCACGGTGTTTAGATTTGTTTTCATGTCTGAGGCAGAAACTAAGCTATTCAGTGGCTTTCTGTGCTGTGCTCTAAAGATGGCAGTAGGTCTTTAGCATTGTGGGTGTTTCCATGTGGCAGAGATGATCTGGGAAGTTGTCTCTGGACTCATCAGTTAAGACGCACTCTCTCCACGGTTACTCACAAGGCTTCATTTACTGTGAATGCACAGTGCTTTTTCCCAGCACCTTCAACTCACCCCCAACAACAGGGAGTACCGCCCATAACGGTGCACGGGCCAGACTCCAGCCATATTCACAGGGCCGTCTGCACATAAAGAATAAAGTCACACTGCAAACTTAAAACAGACTCAACACATGGAGATTTTTTAATCATGTGTTTTTGACCTGACTCCGGTAGTTTAGTCCATACATCGTGGATGCATGAAAAGAAAATGTTGAGTTTCCAGTGTTTGCTGGTGGACCTCAAACCTCAACTTTATGCAAATGTTTTCATTTTGCTGAAACTGCTCAAGCAGTGAAGAACATTTACCAACAAGGTCCTGTGATGAATTAGTCAATTAGTGTTGGTGGCATTTTTTGTTTCATATTTTATTCTGAATTATGTAGATGGAGGCACTGTAATTAATGTTTTCTTTTTTTTTCTTCTTTTATGTGGTTTGGTCATTATGCATGGAAATACATTTGCCTCTAATTCAGAGTTTTGAGTGTTAGCTCATTATAAGTGGCAATACATCTCTACGAAAGCCCAACGTTGGTTTTCCAGTCTCCATGTTTTACTAAATATGTTTAATCCTTCCCAGTATATAATGATTATTGGAGTAAATTCATATCAGATATATATTCTTTAACGTAGTAAAAAAAACCCTGTAATCCGATTTTCCGCTCTGAAGTAAATCCCGCTCCTTCACAGCTCTTCTCTACCCTGCAAAACGTTTACATTTCCAATTAGCCACTGAGAAGAATGGCTAATTTACCACAGCACGCAGGCGCCTGATGTCTCAATCTGCCGGGTGTCAGCACTATGAAAAGGAGTACTCTCTACCCATGCAGCCACACACACACACACACACACACACACACACTTATAGAAATCCACAAAAGAAAACATGGTCTCCTCACAGTGAGGCCTGAGACCAGAGTGAATCCAGCAAGAGGAAAACAAGCAAACATTTAAAAACAATAATAATAATAATGCAAACCAAGCAAAGGGAGGCACGCTTTATAGATGTGTGTGTCTTATTGAGGCGCTGAAGCAGCAGGACAGGCAGCAGTTCAGCAGTGGCCCCAGATTGACTCGTCTCCGAGTGGACAGCCAGCCAGCTCCTCCACACAACACGCACATTGTCCGCTGTGCCAACGAGCCAGAGCAGGGCTCCGCTCCTCAGGGGGCTGCCTGAGACGAACACATTATAGATACATGTTAGCCTTGGCCCGACCCTCTGTATACTGTGTGAGGCGCTCAGCGGAAGGGAGACAGAGGAAGGAGGGAGGAGATGAGAAATGAAACGCATATGGAAGTTATTGAAAGCTACAGAACGGATAAGCCTGTCCGACAGCTTAACAGCCTCCAAAAAGTCTTAAAAAGTCTTATAAAGAGAGCACTCATATCACTCTTACATCTACTGAATTTAAAATACTGTGAAACAAGATATACTCTTTCTGCACAGGGGGCGAGAAGGAGAGAGATAAAGGGAGCGGGATGTTGTTTTGTGAGACGAGATGTTTGCGAGAATCCGCTGGCTTCATAAACTTGTCGTTGTAACTTTGGTTTTTCTGTCAGAGTCGGCTCGCTAGATCCTCCATCTTTTTCCCCCTGTGCCTCGTAAGACTCCCTGCTTGTCTTGACGGTAAACCTCAAAGCTGCGGCGCTATCGTGCTGTGCAGTGGTCACTAGAAAATGGCTGATCGTCCTCCCCTCCCCTCCCCTCCCCTCCCTCTCTGATGAGGAGAGACTCCTGTCTGTCTCCCAAAACCTGAACAACATTAGTGGCACTGTTATTTTCCCTGCGCTTGCTTTCCCAGCCTTCTGTTAAACACAAGCAGACAAAATTCCCCACAAAATGTTGTTGTTTCGGCTTTTATCTCTCCCCCGTCATTAACCAGAGGCTGGCTGACTGACACTCCCCGCTCTATCTGCACATCTGCAGCCAGTCCCTCATTCACTTAAGGCCCATCAGCGGCAACCGTCTTTATCTCGCCCGGGGCGGCTCTGTGATAACACTGTTAACAACAGTAAAGTGCGGTGCGAAGGAGCCACCGGCGCTGCCACTGTTGGGGTGAAGGAGTGAGGTCAAGGGCTTTTTAACAAATGGTGACGTTGCACCAAACTCCAGCTCCTGTGGTCATCGCGCTCCAACATGGCGTGCGTCTCTTCCTCTCTCTGCTCAGCTCCTTCCCTTATTCTCAGCTTTCCAATGTTAACAGTGTGGAGAGAGAAAAAAAGAGGGAGCTGGGCAGGACTGAACGGGGCCCTCTCTCCCCACGTGCCTTAGGGAAAACACTGGTGTTATTTTAGAAATCACACTGTTAAAGATTAATGTGGGCCTGGAGGAGTGTGTCATCGTTCCTTAACGACAGCGCCGAGACGCCGAATAAAGCCGGCACTGTGTTCTGTCCCTCAGCCCAAGGACAGATAAGTTTCCCCTCACCAAGCTCAGCCCTGCTCTCCCTCCTCCTTTGTCCAACAGCTCTCCCCCTAAGTCATCTCTTTGGACCACGAGGGCCGAAACGAGAAAACATTTAATGAGTGAATCGCTCCAAAATTGGTTTCTTCCCTCCTCTTTTTGTTTGGTCTTTTTTTGAATATTTTGTTATTGAAATAGACCGAGGCGTGGGCGAAGAATAGCGTACGCTCTGGCTTCGCCGATACAAAAACAACAGAAAAAGGGTCAAGAGGGTATTTGCAAACATTTTCCATGCTGATTGCTCCAGTTAGATGACTAATGGAAAGTCCCAGCTCCAAGTTGTGACCATGCAACTCCCCCCAATAAAGTCATCTGTCATCATCCTATGGACAGGCCAGACAGACAGACAGCTGTAAACCAGGGTTCAGAGACCACAACGGCGCATCCTATCTGTACATATCACGCTGCTAACAGCCGGGATGATGATAGCTGTGGATGAATGGCTGGATATTAAAAAGAATAAAAGTGGTATCGCAGACACCAGTGAAGACAATAATGATAAGAGGGTTTAACAGCTGATGATGCCAGTGATAAAAAGCTGTGAGGTTTGATCTGTCTCATGTCTGAGGTGTGCAAGTGGGACTTAGTATTCCTTGCTGGAGGTTTCTACTGATAACGGAAGCACTCGATAAGCCGGGTATCATCAATCTTAGTGACAGAGATAGTCTCTGCTTCACACTAATAGGGTTGTAAAGAGCCTTCACCTTATATGGCCTGGCTAATAAACTCACTTGTGATGAGCCCGAAGGTCAACCGACAGGATATTCATATTCACCTGTATGTTAGAGGTGGGTTTTGTCTTTACCAAAGAGCATTTGGCAATATACGTGTGATGGGAGTTCTCGACATTGTGATGGTTTCTACTGATGTAACCGTTTTTGTTTTGTATATCACACGGGGGAGTGAACTTTGGAGTGACAAGAGGTATCTGTCAGATATTAAAATTCCTCTTGGCAGTGTCTTGCACCTCAAAGTCCACTGTTATACACTGTTTTCCATTCGGTGCCACAGGATAAGATGCAGCATCGTATCATCGCTTTTGCAACATCGTTACCTCACGTTCCTTTTGAAGTCCCTGAAATGATCAAAGTCAACTCATCATGGAGTTTGTGATGGCAAAAACATCAGACAATGGCCTTTGCACGAGGGAGTGGGACTGCTACATTATCTCCACTCAATTATATCTTCTTCGAAGAGTCCCCAAGGCCAGACCATAACCATTCAGAGACTCCAGAGATGTAACTGTATCTTTGTCGAGCTGCAGTGGACAGCATGTCTCATGGCCTGTTTGTTTTCAGGCCAGACACACAGACTTCAGGCCAGTGGAGGAAACAGGACAGTAGTGAATCATGCTATTACAATGTTCTGGGACATTGTAGCCATCTAATCAATTCCATTAGCTGCATAAATCATGACAGCTTGACATTTATTGTGGAGGTGATGGGTTGATCCTGTGGACTTGGAGACAGCTCTTGTGGTGATAAATGTTGCTATCTCTTGAGAGCAAGGATAAACAGAGTCCAGAAAGACAGAGAGGGGAAAAAAAAAAAAACTGGGACCAGAGCAGGAGAGCTTCGAAGAGGTTGCTGTGCAGCAAGAAGCGAATCAATGAGCGGAGAGTGGTGGATGATTTGTTTGTACAAGAGGGTTGATTGATTACCTCCATGTTTCAAAAATGTCTCAGATTTTCATTTCATTTTGGAAAATATTTTATCTTGTATATATATTATTTTGATCTTTATATAACCGTCAATTTTGCTGCTGTACTGACCCACTTAGGGATCAATAAAGGAGTATCTTTCAGTATTTTGAAGCATTTTTTTTATCTGAATTATAAAATGTGTCAATTCTTAGTCGTGAAACATAATCCACCAAGGGTAGTTACAATTGTATTGGTCATCATGCTGTAGACCGTTGAAGCTTTCGTGCCACTATTTGAATTGTGTTTAACTGTTCGTGTACTTAATGGCTGGTGGAAATCTTAAAACAACCAGTCATCATAATTTACAAGCATTAAATGCATTTGGCAATCAAGCTTGTTATCTTTTAATTTTTTTTTCTTTGTAGTAGCAGTTAACAAAATCTCTGGCCGCTATAGTAAAAGAAGCCATTTATAGCCAGTATCTCCAGACAGTATCTTTTGGCAGTAGCGGCCGACTTTAACTGCTCGAGACTTTATATGTTTCCACCGTGTAAATAATCTGATTGGCCGCTGACAGAAATCACAAGGATAAACAGCGCACCAGTTACAGCCCATTTGTTACATACAAAATGCTTTTTGTGTTTTATCCTCACATCATAATAATACACATGCTAATAGCAGCCATTACAGCTACTGAGCTGCCGTTATTATTTTTGGTATTTATATCGTCAGCGGTAAACGCATTTGAATTCGTGCTTTTAAAAGTTTTAATGTTGAGCAGAAACACACGGTAACGGTAAACGTCTGCAGTGTTCAGCGTGTCTCAGTCTTTCAATTACAAGTTTGTTGAAAGGAGGTATTGGCGCATTAAACGCAGCTAAAACACAGACTACCTGTGCAACAAAGAGTGTCTTATGAACACTAGGATCTGTTTACTCTTTCCTCACAGCGCACATGCTCCACCATTCACTCCTGTCCAACCGATGACCTAACATCTGAGCTCCATGTCTTCCCTGTAAACACAGAGGCCACGCCGGCACAAAAAGGCCATTGAGCGAGTGAAGACAGGATAAAGAGCATGGATACCAGAGGACCTGCAGGAGGCGTTTGATAATTGATCTGTTACTACTGTAATTATGTAATGGTTCTAGTATGTGTGTAATTTGTCACTGTTTGGTACATCAGATCAAACTCATATTTCCAAAGTGGCCCGCTGCGCACAAACAAACACACGCTCATTCCCCCTGAGCAGGAAATCCACGGTCAGGCCTTGTTTGTTTATCTGCTGGAGAAATCTCATCAGCAAGTCACTCGGCGTGGCTTTGGCCTTCTCAAGCATCATCATAATCATCGTGTGTAGGGCTTGACCTCGGTATAAACCCTCCAAGCCCCCGAAGAAAGCCCCTGCTTGTCTCAGGCACCAACCCATATATACATGCACTTAGCCTCCGAGTCACTAGAGACTTTTCACTTCTATGTTTGGGTCCGCGCCCAACCTCTTTCTATATGTGTGTGTCTAAGTGTGTGTGTGTGTGTGTGTGTGATCCAAAAATGCAGAAAAAGCCACAGCATGGATTTGCAGGGGGATGCCTGACCGACTAACACACACAGCACACACAGATACTAACATACAGGGAAAAAAATGGCACTTTCCCAAGCACAGACTCTTAAAATGTCTTTCCCAGTGTCTGACATCTGTCCACATACAGTCCTCTTGTTTGAGCAGACCTATCCTTTCACTACATATATTGGATTTGTAGAAAGAGAGAGGGAGAAGGGAAACGAAAAGCTACCAAACCCTCTCTGTTTATGTTGAAATATGCAAACGGTGTAAATATTTAGCCAGACCCCGATAAACTATATGCAATTTACTCGCCAGTTGTCAGTCATCACATGACAATATCTCAGTGCTTGCTGTCCAGAAAAGCCCTGATGCGATGAGAGATCCCCCCCCTCTCGCTCTGTGTTTCTGTGTCCTTTCCTACCTACTAAGAGGAATTCCTGGTTTGAATTAGGGATTCATATTGGCAGTAGACAGAGGGACAGACGGTGTGGTCTGGTATGTGTTTCTAAATACACAAATTCAGTTTGCGAGGGGGAAATGGAGATATAAAACATGTGACACTGAAGAGCTGAAGAGGCAGTATCAGATTTATGCAGTGCATAAATGTAAACATTCATATATGCATTGGCTGCATCATAGGCATCTTGCTCAGCTGAGGTATGTGAAATGAAAAGTATCTGTGGCATGACCTTTGATTGGATCTATATGCCCCGGAGTCAAGACCCTAAATCTTACACCCATAACCCCATGCTTGCTAAGAGGCAATATGTGTCACGGGATGAATAGCAGATCATTAGAAATAAAGCAATATGATTTTTCTTCCTGCCGCCACGTGTCGATAAACTGCAACCTTTATCAAAATGAAGAGGGAAGACGTGATATATCATTATCTGAAAGGCATGCTACGGCAGCTGCTGATGCTGTGTAGGCAATCCTCTTAGGCCAAAAGGTAGGGTTATTTATTGGGCCTCAGCCCTGCAGCTGTCACAGCATCTGCTAGCAGAAGATCTATTGGCACGCCCTTATTCACTTATGATTATTACTGATCATCTGCCCAAATGACTTATCAATAAAGCGGAGGCCAAGCAGATAATTTATCTGTATGGGTCTGTCGATATCAAGTTCAGAATCAACGGCCTTAAAAGGATAAGGGCCTTGGACATCAGGTGATGGATGGTCATACAGGGCTCCCATGAAAATATAACCCTTTTAATAAATTTGTGAAATCTCTTCCTCTCTCCCTCCCTTTTGCATTCCTCCACTGCTTTCTTCTTCAAGAAAGTGAGCTTCTTTCCCAAGGTTTGTTTGCTCAATAAGTTAAAACTTCACTTCGTAACATCACATCTCCTGCAGAGAAACAACTTCAAACTCTCCAATTGTCTGACGTACGAATGCAAATATTTGATCTGCTCATTTGTCCCAAGTGTGTGGCATCTAGACTGCATGTCTCTGCAAGATCAGTGAATCATACAGGACATTGAAGTGATGAGACAAGCCTGTCCGAGGTCAACCAAAAACCTTGCCAGGGTTTTTTTTTTTTTTTTTTTTACACTATGGCATTTTCTTCATAAATCACACAAAGACTCTCAGGACATACAGGGTCAAAGCTGGTTCTGTAAATATCAGCCGCTTGTATTTGACAAGTGGCCGTGACTTTCCAGAGTCGCACAATAGTTCGGAGTGTTTGCCTTTCAAATCTAACCTTTGTGCGCTAAGCTCTATCTCACCAACAGTTCTCAGCTCCGTCACGGGCCGCACCCTCGCCCATCTGGATGTAGGGTTGGGTAACAGAGCTAGCTTTAGCCGCGTCTGATAAGTGTCAAGCAAATCTGATCTCCCCCGTTGTTTCTTTCAGACATTCCTCTGGCCTCAGTTTCTTTCGCTTTTACCAATGAACTGTATAATTTCCACGCATTAAGCGAAGTTTAGATAACAATAAGGAGTCAGCGATTATATTCATTTTCAATTATCCGTTGTATCACTGAGAACAATCAGAAGTAAGAGAATGCAGGTTTCCAAAGCACCTCAAATCCTATTAAAGTGGTCATAAATATATTGTATCTGATGGACGCCCAGCTTCCTGGTATTTAGCAGTGTAAATACTCACCCTGTTTTCTCCTCTCCGGCCTCAGTCGTCCCACTTCCCCACTCGAGCCCTGCGAGCAACCTCATTGTTGAGGCATGTTTTTAAGAAGTCATAGCCCTGGTCTTGTTTTGGGTCAGCTGTCAAAGCTCCTATCTCTGGGAAGTCCCGAAATAGCTGCATTTTACACCCTTTTAAAGGACAGGCCAGAGAAAAGACTTGGACCGACAAGCAGGCCCTATCTGACCTGATGCTAAAAAGCAGACTGGATCAGACATGTATCCTTAGTCTCTGGCAGGAAAGTGTAAATGGTTTGTTATCGGGGATTTTAAATGATAGCAAGAGGCCACAGAGAAGAGAAAAAAAGCTGGAGACTTGTTATCCCCACTTCTTTTTCTTCCTTTTTTGGGGCAGTCGTGTCGTTTCATTGATTGCAAAGTGTTCCGATCAGATTTGCCAGTATCTTGGAGTCAGAGGAGTCAGATCCATTTGTTGAGATCATGTTTGACATGATGGTTAGCTCCTTTTTAAAGGCTCCAGCAATGAGAAACAGAGCCTCCTCTTTCCTTTTTTTTTCCCTCCTCTTCTTTCTTTCTCTCTGACACAAATACACTTTCTCTGCAGTTTATTATTCAACATGACCCACAGTGAAAGACCGCTTCCTCTCTCATCTATACGTCAAAAAGATCAATAACCCGTCCAGGGCATCGCCACCACAATGAAGTCCTGTCAATGTGCCAAGAAGCTGCAAAAGTTCCCAATAAATGCGTAGCAAAACTTTCAATTTGTGGCTTTCTTGGTGTGGCTCTTGCAGCCAATGGGTTGTCAGTCAGGGCCCTGGTTCAAAAAGCCCTGAGGTTTGTTTGCTGCTGGTTCTTTTTGGAAACTTGTGGCTTTGTGACATCCGCAGCCATCCATTGGGCCGTGTTGCTGTATTGCCTCATATTATCCGGAGTTGAGGACAATTGTTTTTGGCAACAGAATGCTAACATTTTCCTATGGTGCAAACCTCCAAGTGGGGCCCTTCTTCTTCTTCTCCTCCTCCGATGATGAGCAAGATTCATGAGGTCGTCCTCGGCTGTGGTTGCCATGGCTACTTACTCAGCCTTCTCGTTGGTGAGTCGTGTGACTGAAAGATTACCGTGTGGGTCATTCGTTGAAGGATTGGCTTCAGCTGTACATGCAAAACCCACCACATGTGCTTTACGGGCCCGTGTGCGGAGACCCCCTCTTGGGGCATTTTCTGCTGTTTTTTCATATTAAATGAGTTCTGGAAATAAACTGAGAGGGATTTGCTCTGTCATGTGTTTCAGGCTGTGACAGATCTTGTAAAAACAATATGGCGGTCCGCTCACTGAGTGTCTCTCCCCACGTCGTGTTTTCATTTGTCCGCTCGGTCATCGCGGCATGTCAATACGAATGGTGCTAAAGTGGTGTTGAAAAACTCCTGACTCTGTCCAATAACAAAAGCTGTGCTATGAAACACTAATAATGGTGGGGCTTTCCCTCCCGCCTAGGGTGAAAGCACACACCACAGACATGGTGAGATACACACAGTCTCACATACACACACAAACACACACACACACACAGTTGCGTATAGTCCTAATGAGGGTCTGGACAGCTCGTGGTGGAAGGATTCTGCAGGTGGCTGCACTTTCATCAAGCCACGACTGGATTTGTTTATGTTTGAGGTCATATGGGCCAGAGAGTGAAGTTTGTGTGCCCAGACACACATTTACACACTCTTTCTAATTACCCTCACTTCAGCGTTTTCTCTTTTCCATAAGACATATTGACATGTCAGCATTCACCAGGGTAGATACAGAACAAATGGACAATTTTACCTCTCTCTGTGTAGTGGAAAATCTATCCCTCTTAACATAGGCCAGTCTGTATTTGGACCTGTCTCACCAACCCAGAGTAAAAGTCACTTTGAGATGACGGTGACACGTGCAATAAATCATAGCTCCGCCAGTCTATGGCCAATCACATTTTCCTTCCCTAATTAATAGGTTATTTATTTGTTTGGCGGGGTCCTGCTGCAAGTCTCGGACACTCTGTGTGTGTGTTGAGTCTGGTATGTGAGTCTGTGTGTGCACAGAGTACGCCAGTGATGACAGAGCATCCCCACCTGCCTTTGTGTTAAATTTATTGTCATCGTTGTACAAGCCCTGGCTTTTCATCACTGAAAACCCCATTAACCGCCGATCTTGAAATTAAACATTCAAGTGAAACAGCTCACTGGGTCACTTTTCAATAGACAAACAGTCGACATTAGAAATGGATTCAGCTCTGGAGTTGCTGAGGTTTGGACGAAGCAGCGGCCACACAGTCCCGACCCCCCACCTAAATCTGAAAGACATTAAGGCATCAGTAAAACCACTCATGTCTGCTTGCATGTCTTCTGGAGTTTTAGGTTACTCTTGCACAATTTGATACACACACATATTTACACTTGGCATGTAGCTGAACAGAGCAGGGGGAAAGTCCAGAAATTGTCCTTTAGTTGTCGAACGCCTGGTAGCATTTTAGATGACCCAGCCAAGCTGTTGGTTTTGTAAACTGTTGCAGCTGGTTCGGTGCATTACAAGAAACGGGAAGCCGCACCCCCCCACCCTCACCCCCACCAAACCCCTCTCTCCTACACACTCTCTCTGTTTGACTGTAAATTGTAACTTCCAGAGCAGACATATTAACCTAGTTTATCTTTCTTTCTGGTGAACTGCTCATTCTGAAATCTCTTTAAACAGTTGGTGCTTTGAAGGATTAGACTGTGTGTACTCTACAACAACATAAAAACAAATAGAAAGAAGTACATTTTTGGCCACATTTTCAAACAGCATCACCCTGTCTTCTATGCAGAGGCCAAAATCAATTAAAGTCTATGCAACAAACAAACGACAATATTCAGATAAATGAGAGCACCCTGCACACTTTAGTCTCCTTGTTTGAATTTGACTTTACTTCCAGGAGTTTTTCATCTCTATGCAGCTACAAACACCTCACACAAAATAATGTATCACACTGATTTAACAAATCAACATTTAGGAAGCAGGAGAACTTCGGTGACAAGTGAAAACCATTTTGATAGATCTGAAAACACGTTGCTGTGTTCGAAACTGCCTTCAGACACAGGATGCGTCTGTAAAGGTTTGGATAATGTGAACAGTAAACAGCTTGAGAACACTGTTGTAAGTATCTGTGGTGTAATTACTACCATTCGGTGAGGCTTCGAAACACATCCCTTGACAGCTTAATGTAGGAAACCGTGGAGTTACGGTACATCCGTGGGCATGTGGCGCATCTGGTTCACTGCTTAGTGTCAGGAAGACAAGAGTAAACCTATGTGTTTTACAGCAATGAGTAGTCTTATGGACAAACCTGTGAGTGGGCCTGAAGCTCATACACACAATTCATAATCACTTCCTGTGAATTGAGGCCTTGTATAGAAAAGGTGCATAAAAGGATCTGCTGTATGCCTGAGTCCAAAGAATAGCCCCACAGTTTCCAAGGGGAGATCCCACGGCAGATAAATGTCCCTCTCCAATCACGGTGGGCCACATCGGTTAAGGAAATACAAACTTTAATATGTCAGCTCTAATATAAAGGCAACCAGTCTTGTCACAACTCCCAGACAACACACCTACTGTTAAAGGGCAGATGGGGAGGATAGGAAGCAGGAAAAGGACTGCTCAGATATGCTGTGTGTGTGTGTGTGGAGGAGGTTTTATAGGCCTAATTTCACCAGTAAAGTGCTGCGCTGATCCCCCATCACCACCACCACCCCACCTAAAACTGCTCTGAAAACAGTCTGCATCACTTCTTTGATCCTCATTTGCCATCAATGGGCTTCAGACAGACGAAGAGAGACTCTGGGTCACCATTCTGCTTCAAATACGCTCTCATTGCAGCGGAGCAGCCCCATCTCTTCATCATTCCCCCACTTCCTTCATTTCCTCTGGCAGACACTGGGAGCATTCTACCACCCATCTGCCCCCAGTAAATATTGCTTGAAGGCTTAATTATACACACACACACACACACATACATAACATTCTCAGTGAAATTTCCTGCAACGCTGAAGCGGAGAATTAACGTCAAATGTGGGGCATTCATTCATCAGAGTGTGCGCAGTGTTATGCTTTGCTTCTCTGTGTGTTTTTGTGACCTCTCAGTCCATTATTATATCCCTCTGGTCACATTTGTAGCCCAGAGGGTCTGCGTGATGAACTGTGAAGACCTTGTGTTCGTGTCATCGAAGCGATGACGGTCGCAACTCAAACGCCCTTTGAAGTGCTGGAATCAATATTTTCTATTAATCTTTAGTGAAGCGATTTGTTTCTGCTCAATCAAAATGAAAAGATGTTGACTTGATTTTTCTACTTTTCTTATATATTTTTTTTAAATAATGACATGGTTTGATGTGTGTTTTTGTGTTTCTCAGCAGATGATGAATGACCATGAAGATGACTCTCCTGACAGCTGCATCAAAAAGGTAGGATAACACTTCTTTACTTCTTTTACCTCATGAGGGTGAAGTAATAAAGTCACTTCCTGTCCAGTGTATTTGTATATGTGTATTCGTAGGATCTGAAAATGTGTCTTCAGTCCCTGCGTGAGGACATAAACATTTCATATCTCTGTCCACCACCTCACAGACAGTGATCTCCGATCTGCGCGACCCCCTCAGACAAAAATAGTGATGTCACGCACAGGCAGTGACCGACACGTCTCATTGACCAGTCACTGACCACTTTATGAGGTGATAAATTTATTGAAGGGGCTGGGCAGTTTGTTTTTATGGCCAGTGTCACCGGGTCAGGACACAACAGCCACAGAGTTCATGTCCATCTAATGGTCCATGAAAGAACAATGGCTGCTGCAGAGGTCTTTCTCAGAGCACAATGGCAGGGTGGTTGGAAACAATATCTGAGGCGAACACATATTTACATTACGTACTGTGGGTGACTTATTACAGATGTTGCTCACTTCATAAACCATTCAACACTGAGATGTAGACTTGTGTCTTATCTTACATGACAGGACGGTCAAAACATCAGTAGCAGAACTAATGGTGGGACACTCTTCAATAGGAAAATCCACCTCCCTTTAATAAAAACAGCGTGTGAGAGGAGCAGAGTGTGGGTACACTAAAGAGATGCCTTGTGAGCAGAGTGTATTTCACTTTAAAATCTCCTTTGGTGTGATTTACAGTTATGACGAATTTGGCTTTGAGAAAAACAAACTCACTTAAATTTTACCCATTTGCATTTCGGGTCAAAGGGTCTCGTTTCTGCACCTTCTGTAAACAGGCCGGCGTGGGGTGTAAATCACCGGCTGCTTGGTTGATTTGAAATCCTACATTAGTCAATGAGCTTATTTTAGGAGTCGACCGCAGGTGGTTTGGGCCGTTCCCTGTTCCCCCCACATGTTCATACAATGTGGAAAAACCTACTTGGTTTTTACAAACTACCTAACCACCTTCCACATGAGAGTGGCCCGTGCACTCCGCTCACACACACACACACACACACACATATTTACACCCCTGACAAGTACATGTAGTGGACCGTGCACATACATGCACTGATAGGAGAATAAAATGTAATATGAGGCTGACACAACTGACAGAAAACAGACATGCAGTATGCCTACCTACAGTATATAAAATCCAAGCACACACACACACACACACACACACACACACATAAACACACACTGGCCACATCTCATTATGCAGAGTGTGAGTTGCGGTGGGCCCTCGTCGGGCGGTGGCAGACCACATGCCTGTTATGAATATGAATGAAATTATGCATGAGCCATTCCTTATGACATGACTCATTCATCCACATGCAGTTACACAGGGCACGGTCGCACACACACACGCACACACACTCTCCTGCCTCCACCGTGTCATTACCATTGCTATGCTTGATTAAGGCAGAATGTTAATTGAGTTGTAGCTTGTGAATAAACTACTTCATTGCTGAAAGGTGTGCTTGCATACCTGTGTGTTATTAGTTGTGCCTTACAGTAAACACATCTGTTGTGTTTATATATGTTACATGTATTTTATATATAGGGAGAGACGTGCTTCTACAGGATATAGATATGAAAGGTTAAAACTAGTTTCAGAATGTAAATAAATTAAATTAAAATAATAAAAACGAGGTGTTAATTCCTGTAAAATAAAATAAAATCGGGATAGAAGTTCGTTTTATTGAGAGATTTTATAGTAACAGTGATTTCATAGTAATCAGACAGTAATCCTGGAGTTATTACATATTACATACATGTTATGTTCAGACCACAAACACAGGTATACTCCACACTGCAGCTGCCAGTCTGAAAGGAGTGTTACATGAAATACTCGAGACCGTTAGGGATAAAACAGCGGATAACATGGAAGCAAAGATATTATTGTAGCTTCTCCACCCCACTTACTGAAAGCTGCCCAGAGCTGCCCTTACAGCTGGAGGTGTGTGTGTGTGTGTGTGTGTGGGTGTAGTTTAAGGCCTTGGGTTCATATCCTGTGCTGGCTGAACCATATTGGCAACATTAAGTCACATGCATCTTCCCGCCACACACAGACAGAAAATAAAAAGATCTGTTATCTGAATCCCTCCTCTGCTTTCTTACCTCCTCCATCTTCTTCCACTCACTTCATCCCCCTCTCTCTCTCTTCTTCCTCAGCAGACAGGACGGTGTTGTTGTAGCTATAGATCGCTATCAATGGCTATTGGTGATAGGATCAGGGATTGTTTGGTTTGGTTTGGTCTGGCCATACAAAACAGGACTATCTGTCTGTTTAGCTGTCTAGGCCCTGCTTATGTATATTCTCATTCACACACTGCACATACACTTAAGTCTGCCAATGTGTGTGTGTGTGTGGAAGTTAATAGGGTATCGGAGGACTTGTGTTTCTTTTTGGATTCCTTGGATTTAAAAGCGTTAGCTCGATACGGAGCAGGGGAAAAAGAAGACAGTGTGTGCTCTGTGTGTGTGTGTGTGTGTGTGTGTGTGTGTGTGTGTGTGTGTTAATCCTCATCTTCAGAAGAGCGCTGCTGTCCACGCCGACGTGTGTAAACACTCCAGCAGATCAGATGGCAGATAATGACTTCCAGATAGACACCCTCCATTCAACCAGCAGAGAAAATCAATGAGCACTGATTGCTTTTTTCCCAAGACGATCATCTCCCCCCGAAGGCTACTATCTATCTCCCTCTCTTTCTATCTCTCCTTCTCTCCCTCTCTCCCCAAGCCCCATTCATCCACCTCTCAATACCACCGAGATTGAATCAATTCATGCTGCTTTTCACTGAGGATTTACTGTGAAAAGATGCAGAGGAATATCTCTCCAACTCCGTCCAGTCTGCCTTCCTCTCGTACTGGTCCCACTGAAGTTGGACATGTTGCCTCATCCATTCCTCTCAGGCGCTGGTGTCGTCCATATAGGGACGGGTGTCTTCATCTACTTTTACTCAAGCACTTGACATTATCTCATCTCCATCACGATGCAAAGTTTGTAAATGGGAATATGACATGGGGTTGAAACGAACTCTGACCTATAAGTAGGTTTTTCCCACTCCATGTTGAAAGACTAGGAAGCCAGATGGGGGTCAGCTGCAGTTGTGAGACTGTGGCTGTGTGTGAGTACACCCCCCACCCCCCCACACTCCTCTATATCAAGCTGGGGAATTGAGTCTCTAAATACACAAGCTAAATGGCCCTAAATGTATGAGGGCTATTATGTGGACAGAGGGAGGCTCATGGGTCACAGAAGTGATCCAGAGCTCCGGGCCATAGTTTACCCTCTGCCAACAGCTCTGCACCCCCCACCCTCACCCCCTCACCCCCCTC
>OOFC01019692.1:6149-16610 GCA_900323345.1 Pseudochromis fuscus
TGTCTTGTCCCATGCTGGTAAAGTTGCTTTTTTTTGTCGTCTTTCACCCCCCCATCTAGTCTAATCAGGTCCTGTGTTTTTGTGTTTCTTTGTCAGTTTACCAAGCTTTAGTTTGCACAAGCCAAGTTTTTCCTGTTATTTTGATACTTTGCCTTAGTCAAGTGTTGTGTTGCTTTGATACTTAGTTGTTTTCCTTGTGTCAGTAGTTTTTTCCTCTTGAAGTGATTTTCTGTTGAACTTTGAAATTCAAGGATTTTTATTTGTACTTTGTCTTGGTGTCTGCATTTGGGTCCCTGCTCCACGCCTGCTTTCTGACAACTGTAAAATCTGCAGAAACTGGTCTCTCCTGTTCCCAAATGTTTACAGTGTTGCTAAAAGAAGAGGTGATGCAACACAACAGAAAACATCTCACCGTCCTGATGTGGTGTTGGCTTTAAATTTAAAATGAGCAAATATTTTTCATAAAACAAACTTTCAGGTTCAAAATTAAATATGTTATCTTTGCACTATGTCCAAATAAATATAGGCTTTACATGATTTGCAAACCATCAAACTCTTTATTTTCTACAGCGTTACAACTTTAAAAAAAAAACAAACCAAAACCTGGGGTTGTACAACCGAACTCAGAAAGTCTTTAAACCCCAAAGTTATTACTAATACTTCAACTTCAGTCTCTGTCAGTCCAGGTAAAGCTGGAAACTGCCTGTAACAACAGTCCTAATGCAGAGTTTAGAGCTGTGTGGTCTTGTTTCTCTCATTAGTTTTTAGTATTTTAAACATGTTGTCACAACAAGAGCAGCTACTGCATTTTTAAATTAGTTTCACTTTTTCAAAAAAAAAAAAAAAAAAAAGATAATAGAGGAGACAGATGAGCATATTGCAAAGTGCTTGGTATTCAAATGCATTAGTAAATTGCACCAACACTTCACCACCTCCATCTAAAGACAGGTTTCACTTCTGTTTACCTGCAGTTTTCAAGGTAAACATCATCATTTACACATGCTGTGTTTGTTGGAGGCCCTGACCTGTGCAGGTGCGTCCATTGGCAGACATGACGTATCCGTGGGGAGGACAGGAACACTGGTAGCTGCCTGCAACATTAACACACTGGAAGGCGCAGAGGGTCCCGGTGCTCTGGGAGCACTCATCGATATCTGGTTAAAACAAACACATCCCATCAGTTCGATCAGAGCCTTGTGTGGAGACGAAAAACAGGTTCAAATGAAGCAGGGGAGCTTAACCTTATCTTTGTGTGTTTTGTGCTTGTGTGACTGTGCTTTCCTGTCAGGGGGATTAGCAACAGAAACTATCTCGAGGCCCTGCCACCCAAGACAAAATAAAAAAACATTATTTGGATAAGATAGGACTGTGTGTAACTGTATAGCACCTCAGTGTTGGATACCACACATACTACAACATCAACTACAGTCTTTCCGCAGAGGTTGGTGGTTTGATTCTCCTCCCACTCACTTTCGGTGTGTCCTTGGCCGAGACACTTCACCCACCTCGCCTTGTATGAATTTTGAATGAATGGTTTGGTGGCGGTCGGAGAGGCTGTCACCACCTGGCAGCAACACCTCCATCAGTCTGCCCTCGAGCAGCTGTGGCTAACATAGCTTACTACCACCAGTATGACTGGGTGTGCATGAATAATGGTCTCAGGTTGTGCTTTGACTCACTAGAAAAAAAGCACTGTATAAATCCAGCCATTATTATTTATCCCAGAGGAGAAATTGGGTCAGTTACAGTAAGAAATAAGAATAAGGAGAAATAAAATAACGTTTCAATATAAAAAGAAATAGAGATGAATTCTTTATGAAATGAATATTCATGAAAAGTGCAGCATTGAATGGTATATGAAATTATTAGATTATATTATTGCATATTGAACAGTGTAATTTAATTATTGCACAAGAAGAGGTTATAGCTGTTCTGGTCGTACATGTAACAGATGTATAAAGAGTCCAGGCAGTCACACTATTGACTGTGACTGTGAGTGAGGGAGGAGTTTAGCAGGCACAGCTAGAAATGACTTCCTGTGGCATTCTGTGGAGAATCTTTGTGGGAGGACACTCCCAATGGATGGGAGATAATGGCCAAGATGCCAGTTTACCCAGCACCCACCACAGCCCTGTATTCAGCCTCATGCATTTATGTTGCTATATAAATTTGTTGTGACTGATATGTTAGCAATCACTCATTGCACATCCAGCTGGCACAGACAAACACACTGTACTGCAGTTATATTATTTGGCTGAGTAGTCTCCCTGTCACACTCTACATAGTAACCTTGGAAAAAAATACCTTCACAAGTGTGTCCGTCCTCTTTCAGGAAGTAGCCTTGGCGACAGTAGCACTGATAGGAGCCATAGATGTTGGCACACTCCTGGCCGCATGGGCTTTTGTCACATTCATTTACATCTGAGCACAGGAAAGAAAAAACTTTGTTAGACTTTTGTTTTTTAATATTCAGTTTGTTTTAAAGTCTCAACAAATCCAATGGAAAGACTAGAGTTCAAGAATTTAAGCTGCATGAACCTACTTGCTTCTAGCTACTGAGTGTTTGTGGCAGCAGGACAGTTTATATGGATCATGTTTCTATCATGGTGCATGCACTGCTGCCACAGCACAGACCATGGAAATGGTCAGTCAGTCGTTTTCTACGCCTGCTTTGTCCACACTTGGGTTGCAGGGGTCTGCTGGAGCCTATCCCAGCTGTCATCAGGCAGGAGGCGGGCTACACCCTGGACAGGCTGCCAGCCTATCACAGGGCTAACACATAGACGAACAACCAGTCACACTCCCACTCACACCTATGGTCAGTTTAGACTGCTCAGTTCACCTAACAAGCATGTCTTTGGACTGTGGAAACCTGAGCTGAGATTCGAACCCCAAACTCTCTTGCTGTGAGGCGCAGGTGCTGACCACTGCACCACCGTGCCACCCCCACCATGGAAATGGTACTTTGGAAAATAATGTCCCCACGGGGACAATAAAGTCTAAGTCAAAGAAATCAAATTTACTCCAATGTGTGTTAACGGTGATGAAGGAACATCCTTGTGCAACAGTGTCCCGCACTAATGTGCTTTTAATAGTTCGTGGACAAAAATGAAGCTCTGTCGTACAGAGGAGGAGGTTATACTGGCTGACAGATGGTAGGATTTGAGGACTACAACAGGACTTTACAATACGCCAACCACGTCTTTTGACTTAATGGACTTAACACTGTTTTGATGGTGCAATTCTAATGATATTTGTTTTCAAACTGCTTTCACCAAAAAAAGACAAGCCTCATGTGTCTCGAACAAATTCATCTGAAAAGCACTAATCAAAACCTAATCATGAGTCACAAACAACGCTTAATAATAAAACCTGATACATGAACAGAAACCTCACAATTTGATTACCGTAATTTCCGGACTATAAGTCACTACTTTTTCACACACTTTGAACCCTGCGGCCTAAACAATGATGCGGCTAATTTATGGATCATTACGGGCTAACGAGCTTCATGCAGCCACTATATTTATCCTCATCACGTCAGACCCATGAAATTACCGAACAGGTCACAGTGGACCAATGAAACTGTTTGAATAAATTCAAACGTAGTCACACTAAATTCTTCAGATCAGACATTTTGCGCTTCATGCACACACACTCATGGAAAACACACCAAGAAATGCATGAGATGCAGCTTACAAGAATGAAATAAAGCTGCTGCAGCTAACCTTGGCATCAGTGAATCAATGGTGAGATGTTGGAGATGGAGTGTGATGAACTGATTCAGTGCAAAAAGACAACAAAAGCTTTCAGAAGTAAGAAAAACAGATGGCCTGAACAAGAACATTGCTGCTGAATCCCGCTTGAATTTGGATAAACAAATAAGCACAGGCACGTGGACCTCTGTACTGGTCTGTTGGGTGTATGGATCAGGTGGACCTCCTAGTGGTCCATTGGTATGGACATTAAAGCCATCGTTTGAGATTGGTGTTTACACATCCACATGGTCCATACACAATTCTACACCAATGCACCTGCGGCTTATAGACAAGTGCGGCCTATAAATGTACGAAATTGTTTTATATTCAGGTGCGCTTAATAGTCCGGAATTTACGGTAAGTTCCTTCAGGAACGGCTGAGCCAGGCTGAACACAATGTAAATCATGCTCTTGATCAGCTTTGCTCTTTGAACCACCACATACTGATGACTGACAGCACCCAAACCTGGAGGCCATTATGTATGCAGCGTCAGACGCCCCTGCATCCTGGAGATGGAAATTAAGTTCCAACAGAAAACAGTATTTTACTGATAACAAAGATTTACAAAGGATTCATAAACAGTTTTCCATCAATATATATAATCTCCCAAGTCTTTGCAAAGCCTCAATTTGGTTTTTGATGCTGACATTTTCCCCAGAGGCCCTACTGCTGCACCTAAAGGTCTTCAAAGAAAATGAAACAGTCCATCTTAACAAGGTGGCATTTAAATCCTCAATCTGCTGAACCAGAAAAACACAAAACAAACAAACACTGTCTAGCTTACCTTCACAGTTCTTGCCATCTAATGCTAGAGAGAAGCCAGCTGTGCAGGAGCAGTGGTAGGAGCCTGGGGTGTTTTCACAGGTCTGGGCACACAGCCTGCCAGGATAGCGCCAGCACTCATTTACATCTGTCAGTACAGGAGTAGGAGCTATTAGACAGCAGACAAATACCTCAAGGGTCACGCACGACTCAATGCCAGCACACACACACACACACACACACACACACACTATGTAAGTAGATTTACTCAATATATCTGTTTGCCTATTCCTGATCTTTATTATGATTTTGTTCCTATTCCCTGTGTCTGTTTCTGATGTTTTCCCAGAACTGGTACCTGTACCTGTCTGTTGTCTGATATGGTTTCTGTTCTCGTCCTGTTGTTCCTCTGTGTGCTCTTTTCTTTGTTTTTGTTGATTGTTCTTGTTCCTGATCATACTTTTGTTTCTGTCTGTTTCTGATTTCGTTCTTGTACCTGCCAACCTGTTCTTGAATGTTTCTATTTTTTCCAATCATGCTTCTGTACCTGTTTATTCTCAGTCTGGTTTGTATTCTTATTCACCCACTTGCCTGCACATCCTATTCTTGTTTTCCTCCTCCCTCTAAATTCAATCACATTTCAATCCATTACCATTATACACATATTAAATGCAGGATTATTATGCCGAACTTTTGCCATTAGTATAGTCGCCATGTTTAGAAATAAAATAAATGAGAACAGATCCTTTTTTGCTTCAGTGTATTCCTAAAATGAATGTTAAAATCTCAGCATGATAAGGGATAAGGTCAGACTGAACAGGCAGATACAGTAGGAAGTGTTATCCTGTCCTATTAAGTCAAATCTTACTTCATATCTGGTACAGAGACAGTGATCTGATCCAGTGTGATGACGTTGCCTTTAAAGTACCTGTGGCTTTAAAAAAAACTGCTGGTGTTGCTGAACCTTCATCCTGCTCATCATCATCTCACACAGTGATACGTACCAGTGCAGACTTTGCGTATGGTGTCATACTGGTAGCCCGTCTGACAGTCACAGCGGTAGCTGCCGGGGAGGTTGTGACAGATCTGGCCCACTCCACAGCGGTGCATCCCCATCTGACACTCATCAATGTCTAGACAGGCAGAGGGAAAGATAAAGCACCTCAGCAGTGGTCTACCAGGTCTACCTTAAACACAGCAAACTTCATGCTCACAGTACAAACACAAAATCTCCTCGTGCTACCAGAGAAAATTATCTCTCCAGTCCCATGTTGTAGTTGCTCTGGAGCTTTGGATCTGCACAGGGAGTTTGCACATTTGTTATGGGTTCACAGATGCTCACATTGCTATTTTCTTCAGAGCACTTTTTATGTCTTGATGTAAGATCTAGTAACAGAAGTGATGTCTCCACTGCAGCTAAAACATGCACCTTTGGTGAGATTGTTTTCTCAACTGCAAAAGGTAATGAATGAAATCAACAGTTTAACTGCTAAGGAAAATAATCATTGTAAGCAAGTGGTCCATCTACATCCAAACACTGTTTCATTTCATCTTGGTAGTTTTGTAAAGGCTGACACTAAACATTAGGGTTGCCAACTCCCTGAAAAATAAATAAGGGACACCTAGTTGGCACGGCTGGCCAACCACACTGCCCAGTGAGGTGAAATCATTTTGCCTCTTTTTGTGTGTGTGAAGAGATTTTTAAACTGTTTGGCTCAAACCTGAATGTACGTAGATGCATGTTTTTGAGTGATCTGAACACATGAAAAACTAATTATCATTCAACAATTTATTTTTTGAGCAAAATAACATCTTTTTTTAACTTAACTTAAAACAGAATAAAAATAAATATCTTTCTTCAGCAGAACTCTGTCCTGCTTAACTTAAAACCATATAAAATATTAAAAAAACAGTAGAAAGCAGACAATTCCTGTAATAGTACACATTTAGTTAACTACTTGTATAGTATAGCTTGTTTTATTTAGTCATCCATTAAGTATACGAACATTTTTTTCTTCTAAAGAAGGAAAATAAGAAATCTTATCAGAAATCTTACTGTGTATATGTATAGATTATGATTATGTGTAGTATATCACTTTCCTGTCCAGTATAAATTATGCTTGTTATTTATCCATCTATAGACTTAACTGTAAGAAATGTGTAATGTTGTATATATGTGTGTATACAGTATAGTGTGTCTATTATGATTGATATATGTTTATTATTCATATGTATTATTTTGGGGGTATTATTTATCTATATTATGCATTCATCTCTCAATTGAAGCTGTTTATTAAACTAAACAAACTGTGGCCATAAAATGCTGACATTCATTCACTTTCCCATCATAACCTTAATCAGAGCGGGTTAAAAAAATCTGTATTTTTTTTACTTGCCATATCTGCCTCTGGCGTTCTCTGAAGTTTCTTATGTGCCCACTACAAGAAGCTGTTGTTTGATATGAGACAGACCACCATGGGCTATAGAAAAGGTGCGGTGGCAAACAGTGCAGTGCGCCTTGTTCACATTATCATTGTCTTTCTTTAGCCACATGTTGCTGTTTTGCCATCTTGTCTGTGTTGTTGAAGCCCTTTAATTTTTTTCTCGGAGGAAAAAGTTTATGGAAGGTGTACCGGCTGTATCAGAAACATCTGAGTCCCTGTCGTCAGCGTCACTTATTCTTCTTCTTCTGTGTTTAAAGTTTGTGCAAACAACAGGACCTCGACCAATGAGATGAGGCAGATTCCACACGATCAACTCGTGTGTGCGTGTGCTACAGCCTGCAGCTCATTGGTCACAGCAGGGCAGGGTTGGCTAAGGGATTACTGTAAATGTTCATGTAAAACACCTTGTCATTCAATGATTCTACTGACATTTTACCAACTAGTTTTAATTCTCACGAAAATACGGGACAAAGTGTGTCCCTTTTCAGGTCAATATGGGATGCGTAACTTTGTTTGTAAATATGGGACGATTCCACTTTTCAAGGGATGGTTGGCAACCCTACATGTAACCCACACTATGTATTATGTATGTAATCAGTTACATTAACTTACCTCAGTTAACCTGGAATGATAAAAGCTAACTTCGTTAGCATGAAGTTGACGGGAGTTAAGCTGCTGCTGCAGGTGGGCGTCACAGACCATAGGAAGTCAGGCAGCGTTCTGGTGTCCCAGCTCCTCACTCCTCCCTTCATTTTCAAAAATGTTCAATTTCTGGCTCTAAAAATCCAACATGGCGACGTCCAAAATCAGTTTTGAGGGCTTCAAAACAGGAGTTCACAAACCAACGGGTGACATCACACTTGCTTCATCCAGTTATATACACTCTATTGTGTTTATGTATCTTCAGAGAGAATCTCCTTCACAGCTGTGGCAAGTGCTCCCCATTCACAGAATTACCCCAACACATCAGTTCATATCTTGCCAGTTGCCCCGATTGTACAAAGGTGTGAGGGCCCATTAAAGCCGCTTGCAGCTTTAATTGGGGCCAGAGCACTGACGGTGCGAGGACCCTATTGTAATGCAGAATTATTAGGAATTGGAATGCAAGGTATTATTCGGGCCTGAGCCCAAGACAGGGGCAAGGGCCCTATTGTAATTGCTCTGTTTCTTCTTTCTTCTTTCTTTCTTTCTTTCTTTCCAATTATTATGCCACTTTGAGGCTTAACTTGACCCCCTAAACATCCTCAAAAACTCACCAAATTTGGCACGCACATAAAAAGCAAACCCTTCAGTGCAAAAATGGGCTCTGTAGCGCCACCTAGTCTCAGAAAGGTGCTTGCTGCGGCTCACAGGAATGTCACAGAGACACGGGAGGAAAGCCGAATTGTAGTACTCATCAAGACCTAAAAATCACGTGCTGATACCCCTCGGCTAAAATCAACAGGAACTCCACAAGTTGCAAGTCAATGTTAAATTGAACGCCAAAATTTCACTTTGCTAAAAAATTATCTCCTCCCAGGGCGTACATGGTAGCAGCTTCAAAAGCTAACAGATGACTGAGGACATAGTGCTGACCAAAATTACTTCGTGGATTTTTAATTACTTGAATCGTTTGGATTTTATAAGCCCTGAAAGTTGGGGTGCTCCTCTGTGGAATCTCTTTAAACTCTATACAAATGCATGGGGGAAAAAAGGGACTCCTGTCACTCTGGGCCCACCACAGTCTAAAGTATAAGTCTGACGGCTTTCTAACCTATGCCGAATGAAAGAGCGTGAAAATAACCTTTGTCAATATGGTATTTTGTGTAAGATTTGATCAAGGTTGTAGTACTTTTCAGGACATTTTCTGACAATCTTTCCTCTGAGATCAGAGAGATCATGTCGGTTCCATTCTCCCCTCCCCCGTCCTGCTGTGTCACTCACTCTGGGGCAGCAGTCCCCAACACACACACACACACACACCTTAAAAGGAGCAGGAAAGCACTGTAAAACTGTGATAACTCAAAAACAATACAAGATAATGCAAACATGTAAATACAGGACTTACAGATCAACTTTGTGACTCTTTTAAACTTTGTAGCTAAAGTCTGTAGCTAAAACTCAGTTGGCCGATTCGAAGCTCAAACAGGTGTGGGTTTAACTGCTTTCTCCATTGGACTGCATAAGAGAAAACACTGCAGAGTAAGACCGGATGACAGGCAGAGATCACAGATAGGGTTGCCAACTCCCTGAAAAATAAATAAGGGACATCGACTTGGCATGGCTGGTCAACCCAACTGCCTTTACCCCTCCTGGTGAAGTGAAATAATTTTGCCTCTTTTTGTGTGTGTGAAGTGATTTTTAAACTTTTTAGCTCAAACCTGAATTTATGTAGATGCATGTTTTTGAGTGATTTGAATACATGAAAAACAAATTATCATTCAACAATTTATTTTTTGTGCAAAATCAAATCTCTTTTTTTTAACAGAAAACTCTCTGGCTTAACTTAAAACAGAATAAAAATAAATATCTTTCTTTAAAAGAACTCTGTCCTGCTTAACTTAAAACCACATAAAATAATAGAAAACAGTAGAAAGCAGACCATTCCTGCAATAGTACACATTTAGTTAACTACCTCTATAGTATAGTTTGGTTTATTTATTTATTTATCCATCAAGTATACAAACAATTTTTCTTCTAAAGAAGAAAAATAAGAAATCATGTGTAGTATATGACTTGCCTGTACAGTATAAATTATGCATGTTTTTGTCTACCTACACCCTGTCTCAAGTTATTATGCAAATTGGATTTAAGTGTCATAAAGGCTTATTTTTTTTGTTTTTCAATTAAACCTTTGGATGGTATTGTCTTAATCTCAGACACCTAGGATAATTAGTTTGGCAGGTGTGTCCATTTTAAGGAAAACTACTTCAGAAGGCTGTATCAAATTATTATGCAGGTCACAGGTTTCAAGCAATATGGGAAAGAAAAAAGATCCTCTGCTGCCAAAAAGCATCAAATTGTGCAATGCCTTGCACGAGGTATGAAAACATTCGATTTTTCATGAAAAAAAAAGCAAGATCATTGTGCTATGAAGAGATTTGTAGCTGATTCAGAGCACAGACGGTTTGTCCAGGTAAAGGTGTAATGAGGAAGGTTTCTGTCGAACAAATTCATTAGATTAAGACAGCAGCTGCTACAATGCCATTACAAAACAGGAAGCAGGTATTTGAAGCTGCTGGTGCCTCTGGAGTCCCACCAACCTCAAGGTGTAGGATCCTCCAGAGGTTTGCAGCTGTCCGTAAACTTACTATTTGCCACCTCTAACCAATGCTCACAAGCAGAAACGGTTGCAGGGGCCCAGAAATACATGAAGACTCATTTTCAAACAGTCCTGTTTACGATGAGAGCCATGCAACCCTGGATGGTCCAGATGGATGGAGCAGTGGATGGTTGGTGGATGGACACCATGTCCCAACAAGGCTGCGACATCAGCAAGGAGGGGGCGGAGTCAGGT
>OOFC01019694.1:9026-20062 GCA_900323345.1 Pseudochromis fuscus
TTCACACACACACACACACTCTCACACACACACTCACACACACACATTTACACACTCACACTCACACTCACTCACACACACACACACACACACACACACACACACACACACACACACACACACACACACACACACACACACACACACACACACACACACACACACACACACACACACACACACTCACACACACACACACACACGCCGTGTGTCTCTGTCCTCTTCTACAATTGCTGAATTATAGAAGACCTTCTATTGCACATGAACTACATGGGTTTTCATCACAGTGCTGGAGGTCACTTTGACTTTCCCCTCTATGCTCATCATATATGCAACGCAAGGGCTTCAGCCATTGAGATGAGCAAGCTTGAGGTCACCATTAACCAGGGAAGACCGACAATGAGATTTATGGAGGAGGAGACAGAGCTAAAAAGAGGGAAGTGAGGAGAAAGGCATGCATGGTTAAATCTGACTGTGGCAGCAGTGCCCTTCATCTGGTCCCTGCTCTTAACAGCAATTTCAGATATAGTACTGTATCTGCATGTATAATGCATATGCCCTGAGATAATGGCATGCATTGCAGAGTAGGCTGCTGACTGTGTTGTGGTGATGGGGGAGAATTGGTCCCCTATGTCACATTTGCCTCTGCCCTGGTTCCCTTGCAGCATTCTGCAGTTATTAGGAGCCGAGCGTGTTGCGATGACATAGTGCCGTTTTACTGTCCTCTGCTACTCTACCATCAAGATTAGTGGCTGGCTAGAGAGTCCTAAAGTTTGCCATATCTGCGCTGACCAATAAACTAAATAACAAGCGTGGAGAAAAAGACAATTATGGTTCATTTTTGTTCACATAAAAAAATGCTGGGACACACAGACATGCCCGCAGAGCTGCCAACAAATCTAAATGAATTTACAGTAATTTGCACTGGTTTCCAGAGAATAGTCGCATCACAAAGTGTTGTGCCATTAATCTAAATACTGGTTTTAAGTTTGATTTTTTTTAGTTCCCCCTGACTGAGAGAAATATCTGGGGGAAATCCTGCTGTTTGAATTTACATTGTAGAACATAATGCTGAAAATTAACCACAGGCCAACTGTCCCTGTGCAGCATCAAAGTGGAGATATCCTGTAGTTATCTGCAGTGTGAGGACCCACGCTACACATTATGCCCTCGGAGGCCCAAGTTTGTGTTTCTGAGAGGGGGGACTTTCAAAGGCGGAGCCTATTGCCCTGGGCTTCCCCTTTACAACTGTAGCCACAAATAAAACACGCTGAGCTAATCACAAAACATTTAGTGTTTCTAATAAACCCCACCCCGGTCCCTTGTGATTCAATATGACAATCACTTAAAAGTCATTGAAAATAAAGACGGCATTTTTATGTCCTCATTCCCCGAATCATCACTGTAGGTACCACGAGAGCCTCTGGCTCTGGCTCGCTGGCTCCCTCCTCCCTCTTGTCTCTGCCACGTTTGACCTACTTCTGTCTCCACAACATTGTAAACAGATCTACTAATTGCCTTCATTTATTCATTTGGAAGTCAAGTTCTGTTACAACTGGCGCCCTCCCAGCCCATTCATGTGTAATGTGTAAAAGGCTGGCCCTTCCCCCATCCACTCGCATATGTATCTTTGCCTAAAACCCCGGACCAAAGTATCCCATGTGAGTTTACATGCAGCTACTCAGAAGTGCTAATGCAAAAAAACTATCCAAATCTAACATCATGTAAAGAAACAAAACAAAACAAAACAACTTTATGAACTTCCATCAGCATGTCTGCATGTCAGCATGTCTGCAAAAACCTATGGACCCAAACAAAAAGCCCCCTGCATGCTTCTGCACAGCCGCTTGTAATCATGAAGACAGAAGCTCTTATGACTATTGTAGTTCCGACACTCTTCCACCCCCGTGGTTTTATACTGTTATTGCCTTTGTGCAGTCTTATAAATCCAGGCCACAAAAAATAAGAGCAGAAACAAACCCCCCCCCCAAAAAATGTTTTTATCGACTCTGATGCGAGTGACAATGACTCCTATTGTCTGGCCATCTCTGGCCTCAGGTGTGAGACCAGAGATGTATCCTACAAAGATCATGGCACAGTGCTCCCAATCTCACACAAATCTATAATCCAAAGCATCAAACAACAACAAACAACAAAGCAAACAAGATAAACTTGAACAACAGTTTGCTGTTTGTGTTTTCAGTAAAGGGGAAAAATCATGTTGATGCTTCATTTAGATGCTTCAAGAATACAGATAGGTTTAGCCTAAAGATGAGGATTTTTGCCAGTTTCAATATGGTGAAGCGTAATCCTCACTACAACAGAAAATATGAATACCAAAATTGATCCCAGGAACAATGTGACAAAGCACAACTTCATGCTGTTAGTGCAAGTGATGCATGTGCACAACCCAGTAAAGTAATATCTCTTATTTTTGTTCACCTCTGATTGGTCAAACATGAGTTAAGAACAGTAACTGTCCTTTCTTTCCCATGAATCATATTTAACAGGGTGCCACAGAGGCTATGACAGCATTTTACCCCAGTACAAGCTGAACCCAAAGGATGGATTTGGTCGGACTGATCTTGATCCAGGTCAAAGGGTTGTGTTTATGGAGCACAAGAGGCTGGCTTCATCCTACTCTGCATTGTGATTGGTGCCCACTGAGAGCTCGTATCCCCAGAGGCCATGGTAAACCATGTTCCTGTGTGTGAGTGTGAATGAGTCACGTCTGGACTGGAGCGTGTCTGAGTGGCGAGGCGGAGAATTCAGCAGGGAGGACTGCGCAGGGCGAAGAGCTGTCTCTATAATCCAGGGTAAACACTGAGCAGCATGACTGCACGCCTTAGACGTGACCAAAGCCGGCAGAACAGAAATGGATGAAACGATGAGGCTGCTGCCTGCCTGCATGCCAGCCCAGCTATGTTTGCCACCAGCACTTCCTAATTTCTCTTCTTGTTTTTCTCCCCTGTTTTGTGACTCCTCAGAGGATTTGACTGGAAACTCTCAACATTGAATTAACCTCTGGGTGGCACTGCTGGTGTCTGTTGTTTAAGGTCACACCAGACTCAAACCTGGCTCAGTAAATGTCATTTGGCCTCCTATTTGTTGTTGGACATCAGGAACACTGTCTCATTTATTATTTCAAGTTGAGAAAAGAACAGCACTTTTGTTCCTGACAAGATTACAATACAATTCACATCAAAGGTCTTCACCTACAACTTTGTAGAGGGATTTCAACAAGAGAAATTCAAAGTGACAGGACTGTGTTAGATACAACAAAGTAGAGACAACCCTTTCTGAATCAGTCAACACAAAATCAGTTTCCTGCTTTTTTCCGCTTCTTCTTTCTCAGCTCAAGATTATGCAGAAGGGATTCAGTTACATTTCTGTGACCTATCCCACCCCTTTCAAACAGCTCTTTTGTGCATTATATGTCATTTCTTTTACCTAAAAAGCCTACTTCATAAAGGAGGAAACATTCAGAAAAAAAGCACTCAAAAAGGAAAGGTTCCAATGACCAGTGGTTTTGATTTTACTCAGAGGCCATTAAAAAACAGAAATGTCACTGCTTCTTCTAACAACATTTCAAAATGCCTGAATGCTAATTTCAGCTGGATTTCACATAAAAGGACAAATGAAGACAGAAACTGGTTCAAGGACTTTGCAGAACAGATGATACGAGGGGTTTTCAGAAGGAATGTGTGCTGCACAACATGCCCAAAATAATGAAGATGTAAATATTAGAGCCAATATGTCCTGCCAAGTCTTAGCTTTCTGAGAGCTAATAAAAGCAAACACAGTTTTTGTGTCCAGTGAAAAAAACATGGTTAAGAAAAGAAAAGAAGAGGAAGCTTCTGTCTTCTAACATTTAAAGTTAAGATTGTGAAGATGGTAAATAGTAGTGAGATTATGATTGATTCATGTGGATATGTGCTAATGTCATCAGCTGTAAATAACTAAAAGCAAGCGCTGAACTTCAGATTTATAAATGCAGCAATACACACTGTGACAGATATTACTCTTCGGTGGCCAATTACTGGTAGAGTTGCTCACACTGAGCCTGCCAAATTGAGCAGAGTAGGTCGAGACACTCGAGTGACTTCTCCCCCTGTGAGAGCGTGGTGGGGACAGATGGACAGGAGATGCTGGAGTGGTGCTGGAGTCGGCCCAGCCAGCTCACTGTCAGTCCATCCGCTCCATCCCTGGCTTCAGCTCAACTCAGCCGGACATCCTGTTAGTGAGCCAATGGAGAGCACCCACCGCATCATGACCCCCGCATTAGAATCTGACATGGCTGTCTTCATTTAACCTTTACTTATACCCGGAAGTCACACTTAGAAAACACCGTTGACTTTAGCTCCAGCCAAAAAAAGATGACAGTTGACTTACTGAAGATGTTGTTTTATTTTAAATATTATTAGAAGAGTGTGAAGGTGCTTCTGGTAAAGGAGGAGAAAGAAACAACCCTTGAAGGTGAGATTGGAGAAGCTTTTCGTGACACCCAGACAGGATTTAGGGTGATGTAGGTGTCTTAATTTATGGTGCGTCCTCCCATGCAGGCAGTTTTATTACTCCATTAATGGACTTCGATGAAGTAACGGCATATGTGAAGCCACTTTATCTACGGTGCCTCCACTCAACATCTGTCTTTATTTTTGAAATAAAAAAAGTTTTATTACAAATTAGCTTATTTGTCTCATCTACATGTGAACTAAAATGTGCATTATATTATAGTCCTGACAAGGAAAAAATAGAAGTGTAACAACAGTGAATCCACCAAACATCCTTGGGTCTAACTCATCCATCATGTGTTTGATGGACATTGTTTGTCCCCCTGGAAATAGCTACATAAAATATGCTAATGAAATTAAACAGGGAATTGTGAGGGTAGATGCTGTCAGCCTCTGAATCTCTAATGACTCCCCGCCATCCCTGGAAAAAGCCTGATTAATTTAGGAATGTCGGCTGTGGTAGAGAGTGATTAATTCCTCCTGGATTCAACCATTTAAATGAACAAGGCGGAGGGGAGAAAGGAAAATAGGGAGCCCAAAATATGGATGCATAATTAATACATTTGGATCATTTAATTAGCCACCCAAACAGAGGGAATGCAACAGCTACATTGTGTCACTGCTTTGTTCAAGTAATAGGCCACAGTTAGTTTTTTCTTACAGAGAGGCGAACATAATGAGCCCCCTGTTGATAGGGAGAAAATTGGACCATCTCTTAGGCTAGTAAAAATTGGGAGACAGTTTGAACAAATGATTACTTGTTTCTTTGATGTCTCATGTGTCTGACTAAGCAGAGATAGAGGGGAAAACAAGAGCAATATTTCCTGTTTTTTAGATGAAGTGTGTAATGATTACCTGAAAGCATTTTTTTTACACTTGAAAAAAAGTTATTTAGAGATTAATAGCAAAGTTCTCTTTTTTTCTTTTTCAGAATGATGTGAAGACCACAGGACAAGACCACGTTTCAGCTCATCTTTCTCAGTGCAATTCTGCACCTTGTTGACACACAATCCCATTTATCTGCGCTCAATGTTTTTTGAAGGCCTGTGAGGGATGGGAACGTGCCCAGATAAAGGATGGACTTACTGTGGCCTCAGTAAAGGTCATGGTCCTCTAAAGGTCATGTCATGGCCCCTGGCACTGTGGTTATTGACTCTAATCGCTGTGAATCAAAAGACAACTCTTGGACAGACTCTGAACATCTTCCAATCAGAGAGGAGGGAATGGGCTCTAAACCACCTGACAGTGCATCAATCAACTGGGGCTTTGTACGTTGGAGCTGTCAACCGAATCTACAAGTTGTCAGCTAATCTCACTCTCCTGGTGTCGCATGATACAGGGCCAGAGTATGACAACAAAGCATGCTATCCTCCACTGATTGTCCAGCCCTGTTCTGAGCCTTTGGCCTCTACTGATAACATTAACAAACTGTTGCTCATCGACTACTCTCACAACCGGCTGTTGGCCTGCGGCAGTCTCTACCAGGGCGTCTGTAAACTGATGAGGCTGGATGACTTGTTCATCCTTGTGGAACCCACTCATAAGAAAGAGCACTACCTGTCCAGCGACAACCAGATGGGGACAATGTACGGGGTTGTTGTGCCCTCTCAGGGTCAGGATGCCACTCTGTACATCGGCACTGCAGTCGGCGGCAAACAGGACTACTTTCCTACTATATCCAGTCGTAAACTGCCTCGCGACCCAGAATCCTCTGCCATGCTGGACTATGAGCTCCACACTGACTTTGTTTCATCTCTCATAAAAATCCCCTCGGACACACTGGCTCTTGTGCCACACTTTGACATCTACTACATCTATGGCTTTGCAAGCGGCAGCTTTGTCTACTTCATGACTGTTCAGCCGGAGACGCCCGAGAACGGGATGCCAGCAGGTGGTTCCCCTGGTGACTTGTTTTACACTTCTCGCATCATTCGCCTCTGCAAAGGTGACAAGAAGTTCCACTCATACGTGTCACTTCCTGTGGGGTGCATTCACAGAGGGGAGGAGTACCGTCTGCTGCAGGCAGCTTACCTGTCCAAGGCCGGCAGGGTTTTGGCTCGGTCGCTTAACATCAGCACTCAGGAAGACGTCCTCTTTGCTGTGTTCTCTAAAGGACAGAAGCAGTACCACGACCCTCCAGATCACTCTGCTCTCTGTGTCTTTACCATCCAACACATCAACACACGAATTAAGGAGCGACTGCAGTCCTGCTACCAGGGAGAAGGAAACCTGGAGCTGCACTGGCTGCTGGGAAAGGACGTGCAGTGCACCAAGGCGGTAGGTGGACTGTAGAGAGGAATGGAGAACCCAACGACTGTACCTAATTATACAAACATACAGAGTAACTGGGTAATTCTCCAACTATCAAAGAATTTATGTCCCAGGCAGAAATAAGAAAAACAAAAACACATTTGTTATTTTTTATTCATGCTGCACTTACTAGACACAAAGACGAACTTACAGAAAATTTATGATAGATAAATTACTATTTTTATTATATAAAATATGGTTTTATATTGAGTGTTTTTGCTACATGTCCTTTCTCCCTTGACCAGGTTTTGGACTCTCAGTCCCTCATAAGACTGAAATTAAATTTGATTCAACAGTAACTTTATTGACAAATGGCACAGAAATTCCTTATTTGAATGAAAATATCATGTACTTGAAAGATATATTCGTATTTTATTTATTTTTCATAAAAAGAACACCTGTCCCGAGGCATCACTGTCAAATCCACCACCCACCGCAAAATGTAACTTTGAACTTTTTTAAACTTTGTTGACTTGCAACCACATCAGTTGTCATGTGACAGGAGAGCTCATGGCCAGATAGCAGTGTTAGCTTCATGGAAGGAAACAAACCAAAAAAAATCAAGGTAAGTTTTGCAAAACCAAGAGAAGGTTTATTGGTCGTCATTTCCAAACACCTCATATTTCCTTTGAATGTACAAATAATGAGAAAAATGCCATTTTATATTGTGTATTTTGAGTATATTTTATGTTAACTCTAAAACAAAGATTAGCATGCTAATATGTCATAAGATTTTAAAAGAAATGCTAAACATGGTCATTCCCACAACAGTCATTTTCATCACATATTTATTTATTTAAATATATAATATTTATGTAATTTCATTACAACCAATATCAGTAAATGTTTCTACACATTGTGATGAAGTAGAACAAATCAAAATATTTCTAAAAATATGTGATGCATTTTCTGAAAAATATCATGACCAAATTTGACTGTAGTTGGAGAGTCACCCAACTATATGTAGGAAGCAGCAGTGATGTAAACAAATTAAAAATTGGGCCTTTGATAATCTCAAAACTGTGATTACCGTATTTTCCGCACTATAAGCCGCACCTAAAAGCCTTTATTTTTGTCAAAAACCAGTGTGCTTTATAATCCGATGCGCCTTATATATGGATCAATATTGATTAATTATGGCTGCCGTAGTCAGGGGGCGTATATTGTGATTGCACTAACGTTTGATTTACCGTAGCGGTATCAGACTGTTTCTTTTACGTGTTTACTGAATCAGGGAAAAGTTCCCTCCACGTTTGTGATGCACTAACTAGGTGATAAAAAGTTGCACTACCTGTTGTACCTTGCTGTTGGTAAAAGATAATAACGTCACTGACGTTACCTCGGAGAAAAAAAAATAAAACAGCTGTTTATGTAGCTTTGAAATGTGACAAATGGAGTTGGAAATACATTGTTTTCAACGAAGGCGGCACAAAGAGCTACCGGTACGTACGGTACCGTAGTGTGGATGCACTAACTTGTTCTGTATTATATTATTAAAGTTTGACTGACTGACTTATCTGACTGTTTTGTTGACATTTCCTTTAGTGCAGCTTTATCGAGATGGCTGGATAACGCAACCCCAGCCACTACAGTAGTTTCTAATCTGTGCGCCTTATAATGTGGTGCACACTATATATGAAAACAGTTTTAAAATAGGCCATTCATTGAAGGTGCGCCTTATAATCCGATACGCCTTATAGTGCGGAAAATACAGTACAGCCTAATCATTTGATAGGCAGGCAGCCTGCATGATGCTTAAGAAAACATTCAGGTTTCACGATCTCATGAGAGAAGTCGAGCAAATGAGATTAATTCCACAATGCTAATCAAAGGAGTTTTGTGTGGAGCTTTGATTTCATTCAGGGTTTGGGCATTGGCTCCTGCCTCTTCCTCCTCATCTTTTTTCTCCCCCTCTCTCCCCATCGTCTTTTGCCCGCTCTTGGTGTTGTCAGCAGTATTTGAACCCTCCGAGACCTGTTCTTGATCTTGAGAAAAGGGCTTTCTTGTAAATGTCCAAGTCTGTGCCTTTGCGAAAGCTATAATTCTTCATAATGAGCGGCTTTCATGGAAACAAGTTGAAAGCAAACCATGGAAACAATGATATTCATCACATAAATCGCTCTGCTGACTCCCAACATGTGCCTTAACTCCACCATGCCGTCAAACAAATAAGATGTAATGTTATTCATAAAAGCAGCTGAAGGAGAAAACAGATACAGAATAAGTCACTAATTAACTCTCACTGCGCAGTTAACCAAAGGGCTTTATATCTAAAATTAACCGAAATGACTGAAACATGATTGGTTGTTGTGAGTTTCTTAAATTACCTGTTTAATTAGTGAGTGATGAACCAACAGCCAGGTGACCCTAAAGAAGAACCAGTATGTTTTTTTTTACACCGCTATCAATGGTGTTCTGACCTGTATCCGATCTCAGAAAGACGTGTTTGATCACTGCTCGAAAAGACCAAGATGTTTTTATTCCGCTGCTTTACTGACATACTGACACGTACCAGTGTCAGTATAATACGACATTAAAAAAAAAGCTCCACTGATGAGTCTGTCAGGCTGTACATATGCAGATGGGTGCTTTAGGCTAAATGCTATTCTTACCATACCCAAAATGAAAATCTGCATTTGGTAATTAAATTTGTAATGGTAATGCAATGGTAATTTGGTAATTTTGTTCACATACAGCTGAATTCTCTGTATTTTTAGTCCAAATGGCTGTACATGATATATATCTTGGTATTTTCTAGTAGGAAATGTTCAGTTGTAAGTCAAAGCCATGTGTGAGATATCACAAGTGCTTTTATTAAAACAGATGGCTTCTGACCTCCGTTTTGCATTGTCTACAGATAACATGTTTCTACAATGCTTTGCCGTGGCAGCAGGTTGTGTTTTTAATGCATCATCATGCTATATCAATATAAAAGGCATTGTTTAATTTAATACCTTGTTGGAAAATATACTGATATACCATTAAAGCAGATGTACCGCCCACCCCGATTCAGCACTAGAGTAACAGAGAATCACCAAATTCATTTGTATGCACCAATAGGGAAATACAAATACTTGTATTAAATTTAAACCAAAAATGTTGATTGTGTTAGATTTTGTGGACAGGTTAAAAAAAAACAACTCAGGATTCAACTTAAACTTAAACAACTTCTGTCTCCCTCACCTACTAGTGAGAGTAATTACACAAACACTGTCAGTGTGTTTACAACACCTGCTCGTAGCCTTGGTGGCTCCCTTCTTCAGTTCTTGCAAACAAATCACAAATCTGATTGATGTAAAATTAACCGCTACAAGTGTGTTCAGCGTGGGAATGTGGCTACTGAAAAACAAATTTAAAACCCTGGCAAACTGAAACATAGAGATTTATCTAGTACTCTTAAACTTAATTATCATTGTGCTGATTTGTCCCACACACCAGGTATAGATGATTACAATTCAGCCTTTTGAACATCTGTATCACATTTTGAATGACAATCCTTCCAAATGTTGTGGAGTCATTGCACTTAAAAAAACAAAAATGTATTTGATACACCTAAAGGAATGGAATCACCAGAATCGACAGCATCATTCCACAGGAGACCATGAATGTTTATGCAGAATGTCACGGCAATCCATCCAACAGCTGAACTTTCAGACTTAATCAACAGACCAACACACAGATACTGCCAATCCCTTACCTGATCAACCAGGCCCAACACACTTTGAAAGAATACTTTACAAAGACGTGAGGGCCTGGAGCTGCACCGCTGTCTCTCATTTCGAGGGCGGGCTTAGCAAGCTGAGAGGGAACCAATCACAGAAGTCGAATGTGACGCACAATGTGTGAGACGCTCGCGCGTGTAGCCGCACCATGAAAACAAACGAGTGGAGCTGTAGCAAACGGAGGAGTGAGGACTAACATTAATGACAGCTGTCGATTTTGTTCTTAAAAATTTACGGATACGAGGCGTCATTGCGCACTCGGTTCAGATAGACCGAAGCTAGAGCAAACACTCGTACGGCAGCCATGTCCGATATTTTCAATGTTTTGATTTGGGAGAAGCTTGTTCCGGCTTCTGAGTATGACGCGTCAACAACAGGGGCATGTAATTGGTCCGTCCCAAAGTTTGCTCATGAAAAGACTGGCAATGCCTCCGGTGCCAGACCCTTCTGCATTCGAACAGAATGCAGGAGGGTCTGATTGGCCAGGCTG
>OOFC01019695.1:3865-14596 GCA_900323345.1 Pseudochromis fuscus
CTTTTACTTATTTAAAAAAATAATAAATCTTTATATTTTTTAAATGTTTATCATCACTGTTTTTGTCAGTACATCTTAACCATGTTTATTGTGCATGGTCCAAGTTGTTCTGTGAATGAATATTAAGCTGCTCAGGGTTAATTTAACCCAGTATATAAAAAAGGTTGGGTAACAATAACCAAGTGTTGCATAAAAACAATCAAATGTTTAGTAAAACAATAACATACTGGGTAAAAACAGCTTCTGCTCTGGGTTAAATTAACCCACATAGTCCGATATTTACCCAGTTCTAGGTTAAAATACAAATTTTTTTAGAGTGAATTCATATTTGTGCAGAAAACACAGTCCTGCCAGACTGCATCCAGAGAAGTATTTAATTCTATGACTAAGACTCTACACTCACCGTTATGAGCAAAGCAGTGTACAAGAAGACGACTCATTACTTACTCCATGTCTGCAGAATGATCACAGAGGAGTTCCTCTCACTTGCACAATTAAGCTGACCATTTCTTAATACAGTACGTGAAGTTAGTCTGAGGATTTGGATACATGACTAGAGATTTCCTATTAAGCTCCGCTAATCTGTGAAAGCAAGCAACGCTAAGATCTCAGCAGGACCACCCACTGCACAACAGACACAAAGGCTACTGGCAGAGCTCTGCATATCTGGATGTGCTTTGGTGCTGTTTTTCTCATTCATGTGGGCTCGGTCAAACACAAACAAAGCAAATTATACCGTCTGAAAAATCTTTAAGCTCCACGGTGGATAACGAGCAAAGGCCATCTATCATTGCTACAGTAAAAGTCAGTTTCAGAGTGGAGACATAAAGGCCTCCTTGTGGAGCAGCCATGTTGAACTGAGGTTCAGCGACCTCAGAGGAAAAGCCACTGTTGAAGAGACTGTGTTACACATTTCAACACAAGAAGACATGTTGCATTTTAAGTAAGGGGAATGAGTTTGCTTTTCTTTGACTGGAACAACTTGCTCTTTGCCCTCACTCTGCTATTACTCTCTCTGGGGCTTGTAGGAAAGCAAGAAAGGACCTGCTGAAGAAAAAGTGGATACGCCAAAGAGGCAGGATTTGTGTTTTTAACAATTAAATCACAAAATAACTGATGAAATTCAACAGTGTGAAAGTATCTGAGGGAGGATTCAACATGAAATGCTGACAGGTTTAAGTAACCTGCACCTTAACACCAATTAACAATAGCAGGAAAAGGTGGGAGTTACTATGTTTTCTGATTGTCTGCTGACAGCAAAAGGCAGTTTTTTTTTTAATGAGTGAATCTACATTTTGCGGGTGTGTCTGCTCAGATAGTGAATGATGGAGATGACAGCACAGCCTGGCGTCTTTCAGCGACAAAATGTAAGGAGGTCAAGGTTCAGCCAGGAAGTCATAGAGTGATGCTGTCGGCGAGATGGACGGACAAACACAGACGGAGAGGAGGACAGATGAAAGGAGTGGTTTATGGAGGTGTGTGAAGATGACTGGAAAAAAAAGTTTTCTAAACATAAAAAGCAAGACAGGAATTGAGGGAGATTTGACTTTAGATGCATAAAGGAAAACACTGTGGACAATTAGGCAGTGGTGGACAAAGTACTCAACTTCAGTACTTAAGTAAAAGTACTGATACTCATGGTCAAATCTTACTCAACTACAAATAAAAGTTGTTGGTCAAAATGTTACTCAAGTTAAAGTGCTAAAGTACTTACCTTTAAAAATACGTAAGTACTCAAAAGTACATGCATTTCAAAATACTTGAATATTCAAAAGTACAAAGTAAAAGGACATTTTCTAATATCAGTACATTGCTGTATTGTTCTCAGTGTCTGAGTCAATCCCCGACTAACGTCTGCTTCCTGTTAATGTGGTATTTTAAGCTGAAAGTGCTTCGATGAAAAGAAAACTCCTTCCTGCAGAGTGTGAATAATACTTTGTTGGTTGACTGTTCAGTCTTGCTTTTTTGTTTTCAAATTTCCCATCGAGAGGCTAACATGCTATATAGCGTTTTGAAAAAAAACGTAAAACGACAAAACCGTGCTGTTTCCTGTCTTCCCTCTTTATTGTTCGGTTCCGCTGCCGGTCACTTCCTGCTGATTTGTGCATGTAAAGTAACTAACGACACACTTCCTAGGAATGTAGTGGAGTCCAAAGTACAATATTTACCTTTGAAATGTAGCGGAGTGAAAGTAAAAGTTTAAAAAAAAACAAATACTCAAGTAAAGTACAAATACTGAAAAAATGTACTTGAGTACAGAATTCAAGCAAATGGACTCTGTTACTGTCCACCACTGCTCAAAGCACTGTTGAGGTTGAGCATCTTGTTCAAAGACACCTTAAACATCCAACACCTGATCCATACCTTGCAAGGTGAGTGGTAGATGTAAACTAGACATAAATGTAATAGGCAGTAAATCTCTTCTGACATCACTGTTCTTCACAATTACGCTAATCGATTTCTGTCCACAGCTTTCCAGTGACTTTGTATGCTCTTCCACTGTTATTTATGTTCTCATCACTTTCAGGTTTAACTTGTAAACTGACCGAACGCCCGCTCGACCTGAAGCTCGGTGCATTCTTTTGAGATCTGTAACCGGTGTGTGTTTGTGAGGATGTGTGTAGCGAGCGCAAAACAGCACTTGTCAGTTGATTTATGGGCTTCTGGGAAGCCATGCACAGTGCAGCTGCTGTCATACCACAGATCAAAGGGGATTCCTAGACAGGCTGGATGGAGGAGGGGAGGAGGCAAAAAGGACATGGATGGAGAAGGAGGGGAGAGGTTGATGCAGCGAGGAGAACTTAATGAAGCACTGATGTCAGCTGCTCTCTGAACTTTAGAAGATGATCCTGGTCGGTGGGAATGACGAGGTCGGTCTTTAGATGATTAGTTTGTGACCACTGTTTGCTCTCAGGACTCACTGCAGCTCAGAATTAATCTATCTCAGAAAGGATTAGAGGGCCTCCAACTGAGACTGCCCATGTAATCAATAAAAGGAAAATGAATGCAATAAATCCCACTTTCATAAACGCTGAGATTTTGTTGTTCTTTCACGGAGCAGTTCGACTTCATGACTGTTTGAATATGATCCTTTGTGAAGCAGCTGAGCTGTATTGTCTTAATCTAAAAGTTATTTCTAATATTTTGTCATCACCATGTAGTTATTAATAGCGTTGTTCTATTAGATTGTATTTGTTTTTCCAGTGTACCTAACAAACCCACAAATCAGTGTGTATGCCATTTGCGTGACTGTGCTATTTTTCTTCCTTAGTTGTATTATGCTTTACTGCAACAGGCCATTATTCTGGTGATGATCATTAATCATGTAATCTAATCTACAGAGCGATGCTGCTCTATCCTGCTGTTGGTTGTGTAGTCCTTGTAATCCAATTGGTGCGTCAGTCACTAATTCTGTGAAACAGCAGACGTCAATCCAGATGGCATTAAAAATCACCCCAGGACACCAGAGTTTATTTATACACACAGTAAATAATTTCAGACATTAATCAGAATAGAAATGACATTTTGAGACAAGTGTAATTTGTTTGTTAAGAAGATAAATAAAAAGAGACGGCTTTATTTCGAAGCCAAAACTTTTACCTGTAAGCATATACAAGCTGTCAGTGATGAAACTTGAAAACTAGAAAATAAAGAGTCGAATTTTAAATTTTATTTTCCATGAAACTGGGTTTATGGGTCTGGCACTTCACCAGCTTTTTTAGACCCAATAATACAAAGAGAAATTTAGACATATTTCCCCCCAGGTAGTACCTAATGATGACCTCAGATAAATGCAAAAAAATTATACTCTCGCCATGAGCCATCCCAAAATTAATGTATTTTTAATAAAATATTGGGCCCAGAAATAGGACCAAAACTGGGACAGGAGGAGTTACATAGGTGTCAGCGTATTTAATCTTGAAAACATTGCTTGAAATGGTCTTATATACGAATACAGACACTGTGTTAAATTTGATGATCCAAGTTGTTTTTCTAATCCAGACATGCAAGTTTTTTATGAATCAGCAGTTTTACTTGAGGCTTCACGTGTAACCTGCCTACTTAAACACATAAATCAGTGATTTTGCAACAGTGGCCACTTTTGACACTCAACACTGTAAGTTGCATATTTACTTTGATTACCAAACTGTACCTGTGAGAGTACCTGTGTTTTGTGTCCTTTTTACCTTGGTTACGTCGGGGTAATCAAGTTTTTATGACAGCCTGAACTGCACAGTTTACAGTATATGTGACGTCACCTGCTTGACCGTAAACACCCGCCATGTTTCTAAGTTTGCTGCAGATCATCCTCCTCCTTCTGTCCTGCTTTTAGGTCCCAGTTTCATAGACACACCCCTGCTTGTGGTTGCAACAAACATCAATCAGTGAACATTTTGTGGCTGTTTGTGCTCAAAAGACTAGATTAGTGCCGCAAGATTAGGTTCACTTTGTGTCTAAATCGATTTTTCAGTCTGGGGTGACACATCCTCTGGTCACCATGCTGCGTACACGCTGCTGAGTATGACAGGTAAGAATAACAAATACGGGCAGTGTAATATTTCAGGCACACCAATCAGAAATGTTGAGTCAGGGATCTCAGTGATGATGAAGAGCTTACATCATGTTTATTTGGTCATAAAGAGACAGAAGGTGCACTGGGAACAAAGCAGCGAACCGTATGACTACAGATACTTCCCCACAGTCACAGCAGTACAAACACTGGTAACAGATACATTTTACATTTGTGCTTCAGCACCTGAGAAAATAATATTTCTATTCTCAAACACACAGGTGTTTTTAGTCTTTTATCTTGGTTGAAGTTGGGCAGAGTGAAAGAGCCCTCACAAAGTCCAGAGGAGAGGTCTGATCGGGTAAAATAAAACACGTGTGGAGGTCAGTGTGCATGTAGCTTCATTTCATCTCAGCTGTTTTACATTCCTACACTACATAAAGAAAATTGTGTATTTTGTCGACATGCAAAATATATCAATTAAACTGTATTTTTGGAATAAAAGTTGCAGTTAAACTTTCAAAAAGAGAAGCAACATGCTGATTTATTATTTACATTTGTCACTTTTCATGTTAAATAGAGTACATTTATATAGCGCTTTCATAACCTTAGCTAGGTCCTAAAGCGCTTTACAAGGCAACTCATTGCCCTATTCCACACACTCACACACCAATGGCTACCGAGCTGCCATGCAAGGCGCTAGATCGAACCCACAACCTCACGATTCACAGGCGACCCACTCTACCACCTGAGCCACAGCTGCCCTGTTAAATAAAATAGCTTCTTGTAACCCTACAGTTTTTTTTTGCATTTTAATCTGCTATTAGTGCTTATTTTTTAAACCAATAGATAAATATTCTGACACGTCATTAGCATATAATTTAATAGCTATGATAATACCTTCCTGCTTTGTGGAACAATAATAATCAGTTGTTGGTACAAGCTGTAATTGTTTTGTATGTCTGATCCTGAACAACCAAAACTTTTTTACTGGGTTTTACAAGATTGTTTTGCAGAGATATGTGCAACAAAAACACCATTATGCTAGCAAGTGTATATAAAACTGATGATCAAGGAAGGAGGGATGAGGGAGGAGAAGGAGGAAGAGACCATGGACAGACAGCCGGGTGCCGAATGTCAGGAAGTCTGTCAGGACAGACATGGGACCGTGGGACAACTGACAGTCAGCAAAAAGAGAAGGAGTCAGAGGAGGCGGAGACTCTTCGCGGTGGGGTTTGTAGACATGCCTGGATAAGGTAATGAAGACAAAACACCTGATTAAATGCATTAATTTAATTTAATAACAAGTACAACATTGAGTAAGTTCAGATGACATATGACTGCAATCACACCAGGGAAACAGAAAGTTGTGGGGCTGCAGAGACAAGACGCAGGGCTGCAGAGCAACTGATGGTCAGGTCCAATTACCAGGAAACATACTCCTTCAGGCAGATGACGCTGCGGGTAAACACTGCTCTCTGACAGGTGCGTGCGTGACATGTGTGTGCGTGTGTGTGTGTGTGTGTGTAGTAGGCAGTGCAGCAGAAACTGTGCTTTCATATATTGCTGGTGGTTTTAATTTATTGCTCATGTTCCTTCTGTCTGGCACCAAACCGTTTGCACAATTTCCTCCGACACGTAAATGTACTCTGTTAAATAAAGTGATTGAGATTCAGAGCACAGTGCACGATTGTATTTCTCCAGCAGGGACAGAAGAATAGCAGAGCTGGAAACACACACACATCCAACCGGGTCGCTGACGAATTACATTCATTCGCTTTTTGTTTAAGTGAACCACCCGGGCTCACATCGCTTTATATTGTGCTGCTCCATGTTTAAAACGTTGCATTTATGTGATTTATACAAAGTAATGATCGCTAATGTTTAAAACATCTTTTGTAATTTGTTTCATTGTGAGTATCATCACGTTTAAGGCCTTTTACGACAGGAATAATTGTTTTGTAATTGCACTTTATTGCCATTAGCTCCTGTGATACAGACGAGCTGATGTCAAATATAGTTTAGTATTTTAAAAACTATAGAAGACAGGAAGGTGTATTGGGGGCAGGGGAGGGTTTAATTTTTATAAATGAATAGTGTGACATTTGCTGCCTAATTATTTCCTGACAGGAGTTAAATGAGAAAATTGATGGCAACCAGTCTGTGAGTTTAGCTTCATTTAGGACAAGAAGAAAAAATAGTCTAGCTCTGTTTGAACATAACAATTATTTAAAAAGATTAAACTAAATATTAACATGAAACCCAACACAAAAATGTGGTAATTTACACCAGAGCATTTAAGTTTAAGTGTCACAATGAAGTTGGACCTGGGATGATATTTGCTGGTTTATAGCAGCAGGGTTGAGGCTCTTTAAGATCCCCTCATCTTAGATTTATCTTGACTGTTTTCCCAGTATGCTCCAGTTATACTTATAGTCACTCCACCTTTGGCTACTAACAACACTATAAGCACCAGATTATTGTTAAAAAATATCTAGTTTGAGGAGAGAGTTTGGTTTTCTGTTTACATATAATGAATAAATGACAAAGCATGTAACATAGTCTGAGGTCATTAGATATTTATAGTTCGTGTTTCGGAGTTAACCTGAGAAAAAACAAGGTGTAATTATCACATGTTGTGGTTTTAGACGGGATTATGTGCAACACAACTTCCTGGAGTCACCTTGTGACTGTGAGGTTGCCAGGCAACAAACAGTGTTAATTACTGAGCTTCAGAGAGGCTAGTGGCTTGTGTTACCTTTGGACAAACCAAGGAAGCTGCTGGTTTCTAGCCTCTGCGCTAATCTCCTGCTGGTTGTAAAATGACTGTGTGACCGTCGCATCAAATTTCTCATCTGAATCCTGACAAGAAAACAAATTACTCTGTTGCATAATTTGCAAAAGCCGTAAATAGGTTCAATTGTCTCTTTAATAAATATTGTCAAACACTTGACATGAGTGTCCTCAGTGTTTTCTACAGTGTTCAGATCCCTGATGAGATTCTGGTTTGCAGCTGAATAAGTTAATTACTTACAAAAACAAGGATGTGTACTCTATCTCCCTCGGGCCCTCTATATATCACTCCACCACGGGACAGACATGCTACTCAACCAGTATAAATCACTGGTTCAGCAGCAGGGAAATCATTGCGTGCTTCCTATACAGCCAGCTGAGTTCACTGGATCCCTCATCCAGGCCCGAGGCAACTGCTACTGGGAGCTGCGTCTCGTTTCCAATAGTGGATGGTGAGCCTTTTATTCGACTCAATAATTCAGCCGCTACTAAATAGACCATCACAATGAGGAAAAAAACGACAACTGATACCACAAAAGGAATCTAAAGATGCGTAATAAATGTGAGTGAGAACGTGGGTCAACCTTCAAGCTGTGCTGGACAAAGAGACACAGTATTAACAGCAGCTTTGGTAAAAGTAGGATTTATCTTCCTCAGGAGAAGCCCATTGTCTGCTCGGACACAAAACACATTCAGAAATACACCTGCAGACACACGACTCACTCACATGATAAATCCCACAATCACGTGTAAACACAACGTATGTACACACAAACACTCGCACGTAAATCCCCAGAGTGTTTTTTTCCTCCCTTTCATCCCTTGTGTGTTTATTATACTCTGAAAATGTATTTACTGTGTGAGTGGCCGTCCTGTCACAACAGAGGAGACGGCACAGAGGCCACACGTCACTGCACAGAGACACAATGGAAAACAAATCTCTGCAATTCAAATGGGCCACTCGTGTGACACCATCAGCCTTTTTTTGACATGATAAGCTCCGCTGAGCCGAACTCACAGAAAGTGATGGAGCATGCTGAACATCTGTGCTGATTTCAGCATTACTCCACAAATGAGCAAACTTTGGTAATCACATCTGTAATGAAGGTACAGCTGATTTACATCTGATGCTTTCTTTATTCTTAGTTATTGTAGTTTACTAGAGTATTTCATTTTGTGCTAATTTATTTAACAAAGATGTGAGTGGACGGGAAATTGAACCAGATGATGCAAACAGATGTGAATTTGTGAGACAGTGTTGAGATTCGCTAACATCACTGAGGAGCAGAAATGAGGTACAAGGGAAAAAAATCCAGAAAAATTCTCATCTGTCATAATAGGTGACTGTTTTAACAAGATACTTCTGATTTTCCACCACAAGAGGGCAACAGTGTTCAGTCTATAACATCTGTACAGCTGGATGAGGCCTTAGTGGAGGTTTGTGCTCTTTGTCTTGTAATAAAATATAATATTATCAAGAACATTTACTGAATTACTACATTTTTTAATATTTTCTGTTATCCAAATGATGAGTTCAAGTTAAATATCTGCATGAAAACACCCTGCTAAACTCAAAGTAACATTTTTTTTTTTTTTAAATTTAACCCTCTGAAGCCTATGATCATGCCGGGGTGATCAGATCATGTGACTGGTTTACGATGCAGTAGCATTAATACACAGCCTCACCGGGTCTCCGTTTCAACTTGTGTTGAAAATACGGATTTCAAACTATTTACCAGTTGTTGAATTGTTATAATTAACCAGACTTAGGCTGTGATAAAAAATAAACATCATGCTTTTTCCTAAGTCTTGTGGAGTTTGATGCATGTTTGGTGCAGGATGAAACAGTGAAAATGGGTGATTCTGTGGAGAGTGGTGGCGAAACCAAAAGTGAAACTTATATTTGCATCTAAGTTATAGAAATGACTTGTTACATGGCTTGTTGACTTGTTATGACTTGTTGTGGTTTCCTCAGTAAAAAATATTTTTTTTTGCAATTTTAAGTTTAGTTCATACATTATATCAAAATAAATAAATAATTGTAAAATCACATAGGTGAGGTTGGGCTGAAACAAAACAAGGCAAGGTAAACAATAAATGGACCCGAGGCCCCAGAGGGCTACGAGAATTTGAAGATTGTCTTTTTATGCATTTTTTCTGTGTTAATCAATAATGTGTTGAATCAAAAATGCCAAAAATCCATCTCACACTTCCTGAGTCTTGATATCGCCAGCATCAGAGCACTCTTGATTATCTATCACTCTCTTATTAATCACATTCGTTCAACTCAAGCAACAACTTTACGCACCATTAAGACACATCACATACACACCACTCTGACACACACCATCTCTCCACTACACCACCGACACAGTCATGGAGCACACTAGACTTTATTATGTTCTGATAAACGTAAAATCCATCGTGTGAGGCGATGATTCTCAGTGAAGGTGAATTTTTCTTCAATTTCATTTCCTCATCTGTCACCTACTGTATAATTGTTGTACCTCTAGCTTTAGGATGCAAATGCAAAAACCTCCATGATGCCTGCTGCCACTCAGCGTGAGCTCTCCCCACACAAAAAAACAAGTGTCTGTGCAGGTATGTGACTAAGTGGGCACCATCCATCACTGACTTTTCATTGAATTAGCACCGTGACACCGCTCAGAGACGAGGCTGTAAATTGAAGCTTAAAAGTTCTGGATGGGGAGTCTGGATTTTAAGGGATTTAAAGAGTGACGGTGGAGTCGCCGGCGTTAGGGGCTGTTAATAGTTCTGACAGCCATCCCTGCTCTCGCTGACAGGCCTCTCCGCCCGCGGTCATGTTATTTATGTTTCTTACACAGTGTCAAATAAAATCAATCACTCGCTTATTTACTCCCTCCTCCTCCTCCTCCTCCTCCCCCCTCTCTCTCATATATGTCACACACATGCAAGTCTGACTACATGCAACACAGAGGTGGGAATCAGAGGTGGGTGATGTCATAAGGGTTTCCAGGGGACCTGTCATTGAACCCTCGGGCCTCTTGTTACAGTAGAGTTGGAAAGATGTGGTCACTCAGCTGTCAATAACATCCGAACTGGAGCTAATGGTGTGTGTTGGCGAGTAAACATCCTCTTAAGTGCACAACAGGAAAGGGAATACACTGCTGCATGTGTGTAGTTTTACAAGCTTAAGGTAATTAAGGGGAGAGGTTTATTGTGTGTGTGTTAAACTGTCGTATGCGCTGTGGGACAGTAAAATGTAAGAAACCGCCTACACTCACTAAATTACTTAAATCTATAGTGTGTGTGTGAGGGACATAAATATGCCTACATAGTCAGGATCTATCTTCCATAAAAACTAGGACCTATTATGAAAAATCATTATATTGTGGAAATGGTTTGGGTAAGGTTTAGGTAAGGTTATACCTTTAGGTAGGATTATG